>DWHQ01000039.1:0-21912 GCA_018247955.1 Eurytides marcellus marcellus | reverse complement strand
AGATTACACAGGTGTTCATATTGTTATGTTATCATACGCAGATTTAAAATATTTTGCAAATTATAACCTGTGTACAAGGTGGTCTTAAACTTTTGGCCGGCAGTGTATGTATATATAGTAATAGTATATTTCTATGCCCAATAATTATGCTGGCGACATACTCCTTCATATTGGAACATAATAATGCTTGAATAATAATAAACTAAGACATTTTCAATCGTATTTCTATCTATATCTACGAACGGTCTAATGTATTTGAAAGGTTGTCTTGTTGAAGATAAAATCTTTTTATTTTTATTTTAACGCATCAGTGTAATATCGTCAGCCTAAGATTTCAGTCACTAGTTTATTATTAGTGTTAAGCTTTTTAAACAAGATGATATATCCCAAACGATCACAATGAAAACAGAATTGGTCGGCCCACTAAGAGATCGAGGATCCCGACTCAGAGAATGTGATAGTGCCGCCGAGATGCGAGAGGAACAACTGAACCCGTCCTCAGTCCAGATTGACGCGTTTAGAATTCCTTACGTAAGCGCCGCGCTGTAATATCGGAAAAGAGATCAGAAGTTAATCTATCGGCAACATTCCCCGCGTTTCGCCGGAAGGCAGCGCTGGCCCGGTATGGCTCCCGTGCACGCGACTTGCCCTCGTATACCTACCGACTAATCGATCCCTTTGCAAATCATAGCTCGGCCGTATCTTGTACCACTATAATCGCGAGGCTCCATTTTCGGATTAATTCGGTAACAATATCTCTCACGTTCATTTAGCGCGAGTTCGCTTGTTCGGCGTAATATTTGAGAAATATGATGATAATGTAATAATGGGCTTAATGGTAATATGCTGTGCTAGATTAAGGTGAATCTGATTAAAGCTTAATAAGCTGTTCGAGTGAAGTGACTAAACTATCGCTCTATATAATGATTAATAATTCTACGAATGCTTATAAAATTTTTCAAGATTGATTTTTTTTATTGGCAATCGTAAAGATACTTTTAAAACATAATTTGTATTTCGCGAAAATACAAGAAATTAATGTGATACACTGATAAACTGAAAATTACAAGGACATTATTGGTTTTTATTATATATTTTTAGTAGAAGTAGAACAAAGTAATGGGTTATACAGATCAAATGAAATTGACAATTGTTATAAAAATTGGGTATTTTAAAAAGCAATAAATAAATATCGTTTCCCACATATTATTCGGTAATAGCTGTATTCTGCATTTTCAGATTCATGCAATTGCGAAATGGGCACGATTTGGTTCAAGTAACAAGCGATAGTTTGTTACTTGAACCAAATCGTGCATTAATAATACATTTTGTTAAAATTTAGTTTTAAGGAACAACATTATGGCAGTGTCTAATTGAAGCAAAATTGAATTAAAAAATACATTCGCATGTAATGTAGATCCGTACAAAACTAAAAGGAAAACGACAAGCGTACTAGACACTACACTAAGAAACTAAATCTTTTGACGGAATAAAGGCGACGCGCGGCGATGATACAATATTTCTAAATTCTTTTATAAACGCCTTGCGCTGCACCTGTCTCCTCTCTACTTCGTAAAGTACGATTCGCAGCCGTCCCCACCCGCCTCCCGCATAAAGCTTCGGACAACTTTTAACTCTCGGAAACCGAACGAGTGCAGTATTCCTTGAGAAATCACAAAGAGGGCGATCCCCACGTTTCCAGATGACAAACAACGTGTAAGCGAGGCAGCGTCGAAATGGGCGCGCAAGTTAGTTCCTACGTTATATGTATAATTTTATTATGTCTAGGACTTTAGGTATTGCTTGAAGATTATTTGACAATCCAAAATTGTAACATAGATTTCAATCACCTTAGTATCGAGTTTAATTATTGGATAAGGTTGGTATTTTGTATAGAGATTTGTACAATTATTGTTTACATCTTTTTAAGAATCGAAGAGTTTCGTTAAATTGTCACTGATCCCAATATAAAATATTAACTAAATTTATATGAGACGTCGTCGATCGAATACTTTTTGGTCGAATATGTGTGGGGCTATAAAAGAGATCACACCTGAAGTGTCCTCTTTCAAAGAAAATAAAAACAAAGTCTGTCCGGGTTGTAAAAAATTCTCCCTGAACATAGATAAAAAAAAATTGTTTGACGTATAAAGGTTCTCCTTTATTCTTTCACGTATGTTAAAGCCATAAGGATCTGAGACTCGGCAGAATTATTTTCACAGTAGGAAATGTGAATTGAAAACCTTATACTTAAACTTATACCTTAAACCTTATACCTTACCAGAAAAGTATAGTAACGAGAAAATAATTTTCTTAATAATATTGAAGCGTAGAAAATGAGTTTTATTGTGGGAGAAATAGACATCTTAATTTTATTTTCATTGAAATAGACATATTAAACATGCTGCGGTGCGTAGGCCGTTCACGTGGAGAAGTAGGTGCGGGGCGGTGCCGTTCGCAAGGGGAATAGATTCCTTTAGTCACATTTATGGCTAATATATTCATGAAAGTTTCGCAAAAATATTTCTCGGCAAGCTCTGTGTTATGAGTGTGGCATAGAAGAAACGGCCCGCACAGAACTGATATCGGTTGAAGGTTAAAGCGATGTATTTGGTGCAAACGGCATTTATTTTGTGCGAATCTGATTATGAACTACCATGTTTTCACGATGAAGCCACAAAGCTTTTTGTATACAGGAGAGCAATGAAACGACTTATAACAGTTTGACTTCTATTAGAACGTGAATTGAGAAAACGGAGCGGAGAAGCGAAGTAATTTCGGGGAGCGCTAAAGCACATTTATTTGGAAATAGGAACGTAGGAGGCAGGGCGCACGTAGCGGTGTGAAATATTCCGCCGAGGTAGAGCCAGCAGAGCGGAGTGGAATAGCGGGCGGGCGGCGTACGTCAGGGGCACGCGGCGGGCGCACGCGACGCGCCGCGCAATTTCCGCTCTCGCGTCAGATGCGACGCGACGCCCGCGCCGCCCTCGCTGCCCGGCGCGTTACCGTACCTTCTGTAAGCGGCGCATGACGTCCGTTCTAATGTGCTTCCATTCCGTCGCTTACTATCACAATGAAAAAGCCCCAGTAAAGCTGTTATCAATAATTACATTTTTAGTTTGAGCTTAAAGTGTCTTTTGTATTATTTATTCTTCGGCTGGAGTACAGCTGTTCACTACACATCGGTAGAACTCAGTAAGGAAGAGGCTTAGATTTAGTACAGGAATCTGAGCTTCGGTGTTCATAGCTCAATTTATATTCCTATCAATTACACTTCATACCACTGGAGTAACATCGTCATATTTACAACATACCATCGACAAATTAATTTACGTTAACACCGAAAATTTCAAGTATTTAGTTCCACGAACGTTTGAGCGAAATTCCTATCAAAAAGATGAGAAGGGTGTACACATTAAATTCGGAGCTATGATTTATTTGGGACTTGCCTCTTTCTTGGCTCGCAAGGAATGGATTTAATAATTATGGGGTAAAGAAGCGAAGCGTGTGGGGTCTTGGCGGAAGGATGGAGTGAGGTAGGGCGCGATTAAATCGCAGGCGTTTCGGCATGTAACAGGAAGTGGGTCAAGCGGCGCCGCCCGTGCTATTTATTGCGTTTCCGACCAAATTGCAATCGCTATCCAAGATTTTTGAAAATCAAACGTTCCACTTCCCGTTCATTCGGATATGATTATTCTATATGGGATCACGTAGCATTACGGTTATTTAATTGAATCGGCTTAACTACATATAAACCATTTATTATAGCGTGCATATTGAAATTGCCGACTAATTCGGAGATTTTACAAGTTCGTTTGTACTCGTCGCGATGGTCGGATGCATTAGCAATCATTGGTAGTTGCTAAAGGCATACCATTAAAAGTTTTTTCCGTCTGTAAGCGTCTGCCGTTTGGGCTAAGTCTTAGTCGCTCTGCAATTACAGTCAAGTGCCTCCAAATGAACCGAGCTCTCGAGCACGGCGCATCGCTTTGCACCCGACTGCGCCCTCTTCGCCGGTAAGCCATTTCCACTCTGTGTTAATTTGTCTTCAAAAGATTATTTTATTAGTTTGCCTATGTCTAAATTTTGTTATTAATTCGGAGCCGACACGACTTATTTCTTTCATATAAATAATATGGTATCCATTTCGTTTTCTTTCATATAAAGTACTAATGCTGTTTCCGAGTTTTCAACTAACATTATTTTTATTGTTATTTTTATATATCTCGTCACAAAGAATACAACCAGTGTTTACCAGCAGCGAAATCTCAACTCGGAAAAAGAGACGCCTAAGGAAAGATTTATTTTCATGTATTATTCATTCACGTGTCCTCGAACGTTTTCATTTCTATGCGGTATTTCGGCAGTGCGATAATGATATCTGTCGTAAAAGCCGTTATGATATCTACTTACAGCTAGGATATGAAACAGAGCAAACATATTCGCAGTGGAAAATATTGACAGAGGGTACGGTGAAGACAATATGGGTTGTGGATGAAAATGTATTATGGATGAATATGTTTAAAGGGGAAAAATTTAAACTATAAATCAAGATATAACATCGGTATAATAGTATCTGTTTCTGTGAAGTATAAATATAACATGATTATAAATTTATCTATAAACGTCAAAGGTTATAGATTAGTAGGTATATAACTAATATTTATTATATTATTTCTTGACAAAATATTAAAAGTATTTAAGTGTTACACTACATTTAACTATTTTCTCGTACACCTAATTATCCTTTTCTTTTAGGTATTGCTATTGAAATAAAAAAGTTTTGTGTAACTTCTGAGATTCGATTTATTTCAAAATTTCAAAATGACGATTCTAACGTGCTCGTAAAGGCTTATTTGAAGAAATATATTTGATTTGATAATATATTTGTATCTATAATTCTAATTCTTGATAAAATAACTTTCTTTCCATTCTTTCCATTCTACTAAAACTTACATACTTTTGAAAATAAAGTAAAAATGATATTTCTATGACTGAACAGAATTTATTAGAATGAATATAGGTTTCGTGGTGCATGTGATTGTAGTGGTAAAAATCTTCGGTGAAGTACCAAATCACTACCAATTCTACTGCAAAGCAATGTTCCAGTTTGACTGTGTAATTACTGGGCATATAATTATGACATCTAAAATCACCAGGTGACGATTGCTACGTAGAACTGCGTAGAAGTAGTTCATAATTCTGAATTCACTTTCAACAACTTCTCAGCACCATGCTGAAAAAAATGCGATTGTACAAGTTTCATTTTGTTCCTAAATTTGCGCTATCGAATATAAGTTTATTTGTGCGGCCATTTCTGTTGCACACTGCTCTTTTGATAAGATTAGTGCAAAACGCGCGACGGCCTGTACATCCGAAGATATTGATTTTGGAATGTAGCCAAAAAAACTCCTAGTAAAGGCACGCGTCAACTGCCGCGCTGCCCCAGCCCCGCCGTCAACCCTTTTACCAATATTAAATTCTGTTTTGCCACTTCGCGATGCCACATTTCTAAAAATATTATCTATAATATACAAATGCATAATCTGTATTGTAAAATCCTAAATATATTTGCAATCTATGTGCTAAAAGTTCAATTTGAAGAATAGTAGTATTGTCAATAATTAAATTCTTATTGTATTTAACAACTACAGTAGTTTTAAATGTTTACATTATTTTAGCAATAAATCAAAATATTGTAGATTAATTATATAACTTCCGGTTGAAATCAAAAACTCTGTGTCTCTAGAGGTGATCATGAATTTTCATTCCAAAAGTTCAACCTGTTTGATTACTTTATGAAAACTTGTGTAAACGCTTTTCCCAACCCAGGGTTAATCCGACTTATACCTGAAAAAATATAACTTTCCTTGATTAAAGACACGGATTGGCAACTTCGTAAAGTGGCAAATACTTAGAAATATTATCTATCTTGCAATAATGAAAGCTATGCTTTATCAGTCCAAAAAGCATATTTTTCGCTTTTAAGGTAATATATTTTGTTTGTAAATCCTAAGTAACTTATAAAGTAAACTATCAATTTTGATTAAGAATATATTAGGTAAAATATTTTCTAAATCCTGAAATAGCTACAGAACAAGCAGGATTCGTCAAGGAACAAAAGAGCAGATAATAAAACTTCGACAGATAAACGAAAAGTCAAGAGAGTTTAACATTCTTTTGCTTTGTCGACTTTCACAAGGCCTTCAACACAGTGAAATGGCCTATTTTGTGGGACGTACTCATTCAAATGGGAGTACCCTACCGTTATATAGTTCGTCGCATACGCCGTCTCTACGAGGACGGAACTGTGATTGTACGGATACAGAATGTCGACTCGAAAAGCTCGCAGACATATGCTGGTGTTCGGCAGGGATTCATACTCTCTCCCCTGTTGTTCGATATCTATACGGAGTGCATTATGAGAATCGTTTTGGAACAATGGGAAAAAGGCATCTCATTGTTGACACCACTCTTCTAACTCAAACCAAAGAGGACATGGAAAACCTGCTGACGCGACTAGAGACGATAAGCTTCTTTTTTGGACTCGCAAACAACAGAGACAAAATTATGATTGTCGACCACGCTGAACTAAATCAAGCAGACATCTCCAAGATTGGAAATTGAGAGGTTGTTGTTTAGTTGTTTAGTCCTACGTATACCTTGGTTCCTTGATCACGAACACTGTCAGATGTGAGAACGAGATCCAAATGAGGTGTGCTATCACTAGATCAGCCGCTGATAAGCTAAAAAGAGTCTGGTGCAATCGCAATATCACCAAAACCACGAAAGTTCGTCTAATGAGAAATTTAGTTTTCCCTATATTTCTCTATGACGCAGAAGACGACTGCTACGGATCCCCTGGACAACTTTTCGCACCAACGTATTAATTTTAGACGAACTGAAAGTCAAGGAGAGATTATCGTCGACTGTGCAAATACGAATCTTCAACTACTTTGAACACATTTCTCGAAATAAAGGCTCTATGGAACGACTCGTTGTTCAGGGGCAAGTGGAAGGCAAGCGGTCACGCGGTCGATCACCTACGCGTTGGACAGACCTCATTAAAGCTTTAACACAAGCCTCCATAGTTCGGGGTTTTCGAGACGCTGAACACGCACTAAGTGAAGACGCATCGCGGGAATTGCATTACCCAAAGAAAAGGCATCGTCATCAACCACTACCGCTCTATCAAGAGTGAACGTCCGACGAGAGAGGAAAAAAATAAAACCTTGAGTACCGGCCGTCCGCATTGTAGGGAATTATCCTAATTTTAAAGCGTTATATATCGCAATATTTATAAACCGGTATACAGGTGTCAAACATGAGGCAAATTTAATGCTAAAATGTAATCTTCCAGCTCAACCTGTTAATAGTTATATGTGGGAGGTGAGTGTAAATTTACTCATAAGATGCATTGAAAATCAGTATTTGCGTAAGGTTTCATTATTGTTGTATTAAAACAATTTACGAGACGCGACGAAGCAAAAATCTTACAGTGCGCTCTACTAAATCTTTCTTGTGTTATATGTACGCTCCGCTTTAAACTTTATGTTGTTAGCAAGGAGGCACGTATCTACAAAAGAACGGGTAAAGAGTGACTGCCCGCAAAGTTTTCTGTAGCGAGACCGTCTCTACTTTTCTCTATGAACGGGTCTGTTTCCGTTTATCTTTGGTCGCTTTTTTGTTAGCGTCAGTTCCTTTTCTTATATTTCGTCCTAGCATTTGCCGCTTCGGTAGACGGGGAACAAGAATACCAGCAGATATAAATAAGTTTTGTTACATTCGAATGAAATGAGTAATTTAATAAACAGTATTGATCGATAGTTTTATTTCGAAAACAAATTAATGAATTCGTAGATGATTTGCAATCGGTACACGATGAAGCGCCTCCCGTAGAATTAATTGACGCTCCGCTGAGCACGGTCTTAAATTGGTGTAAATCCTCAAGGCACAGATCATGCCAACCGAGCGTCGGCTCTCAACGTGCCTCCACCAATTACTTTAATTAAAACAATACCACGGCACCAGTGCTTCATCGACTCGCCGAGTCTGTTTCCCATTTCCCTATTTAAATACGAAAACGAGCTCGTAGCTCGCGCTTAGCATGCAAGATGTTACTGTTCGTTGTAGATACTATGTAGCGACTATACGATCAGGCACCTGTGTGGGGCTATGAATTAGCACACAGGGTGCCGGCGAGTGTTACGTTGTGTGCGTTTGGAGTATTTCACAATAGCAATTAGAAGTAAGTTAATTACAATTAACATAATGTTGTTTCCACTGTTATACGTGTAAATAATTTATACGTATGCGAAAAGAAGATGTAACTTGTTGTAATGTTTTACTTTTTGTGTTGAATAGAAAATTGTTCGTAGTACTCCCTTAACGAGCTGCAGTTCCTCCGTCTTTAAAGCGAGTGGTTCAAGAATCGATTAGGCAGCCAGGTTGATTCAGCGACTTCGGAGCTAGTAATTTACTCTCGAGTTGGTTGAAGGCGACACCTGTCGACTGAAGTGACGGCTGATAATGCGACGCGGGTGGCATTCATGCGCGTCAATGTGAGACGACGCGGTTCCTGCTGCTAACTGCTTCACGGCATATGATTTAAAATCGTCGGTCCATCGATTATCAGCAAAGTTGATACATTACATGATGATCCGTTGATTATGAGATTAAAACGGATATTTGATGTGTAGAAAGAAAACATTTATCATGTAACATCTAACGGAGGTTATATAAAACCGCCTAAGCCGAGCATCATCTGTGGGATTAGAGTTTACATGAGATCGGGAGCGCAAGGCGGCACGACACAGGACATCTCCGACGGGAGGCAACTTCGCCAACTTTCTTAAGGGCGGTTAGCTAAGTTTGACGTGCACGCGCTGGCGTCGTAAGCCCGGGGATTCGATACTTAGTAACAAGTAACAATATCCAATAAATGGGATGCAAACAGGATCTGTGAAAATGATAAAACGTATCAAGCACCGCGAAACTAGATAGCAACTTTTGGTACATCATTGTAATATCATACTTATACTCCCAAATTAAACTTCTATAATGTTTCGTAATATCTAAAGTTTAACAATAATGTCGGGGGTTTGTGTCTCCGTTAAGATGAAGTTTGTAACTTCGATTCGGTTAGAAATTTTAATAAACACAAATGTTTTACGCTAAATATAAATTTAATATGAATTTTGAGGGTATTCGGCAAATTTCCCTAGTGCCTTCTCAATACGAGAATGTATAATACTGCATTAATTCATCAATTTTTTAACCTTTTAATATTTTACAGAAAATATTGGTCAAAGAAATTAAACATTTAGGTAAATTGTAAGTTACATGTAACTACATAACTAAAATGATGAAAATGATTTTTGTACACATTATAAAAATTCATACATTTGTTGTGTTTTTTTTTCCGCATCGTATAGAATAAATCGGTACTGACAATGAGAAGATGAACGATTTCAAAAACCCAAAATCCTACCAACGCTGGTATTGCAATAAAAAAGAGAAAAATATAAATATTATTCACATTTGTATTCAAAATATGAATATTAAGGAAGTAATATTCGTTATGTTAATGCTGGGCGCGGAATCAGTCGACTGTGTTATTAAAAGGTGGCGGTAGTGCTGGCGAGGTAACGGGGCCGGATCAAGGGGTAGGGCGCGTATAACTTCCAGTTTTCTATCGTGGGCCCGGCGCCCGGCCGACAGCGGTAGCAAGAGCGTACCTAGCGCGAGTTTTATGAGTTTAATCAAATCGTTTTAGGGGTGTCACGGCGTGCCTTAACGACTGATTGTATGTTCTGCACATGCTGACCCGTGCTACGGTTACTCGATACGGTTATTGGGAAATTCCCTGTAAAATCAGCTTGGTCCAATTAAGTTGTTTCTGTAAATAATAACTTAAACCGGCGCAAGAAGGTTAAAGTATATTTTATCTAGTATATAATCTATCTTTAATGTTACAACAGTACATCATTTTTTTTAAATAAATAATGCCCCGTATACTCTTATGAAATTTGTATTGTCATAAAATCATGTTACGAAAGACGATTATTGCTTGATTCACACGTTAACAAACAAACTACTTGAATTATTATGTGTGTATTTGAATCAGTGCCTCCAAAGAAGACTTTTGTAAAAATGCAAATATTTTCAATTAATAAGTTTTAAAAATTAGTAATGCTGTTGGCTTGTAGGTTGTTAACAACCTTTAAACCAACAACTGAATGTATAAAGGCCTGAAATTTTTTTGTTAGAATCAAAGTAGCGTACCTATACATTATAGGCGTGCAATCTTATCGCATTGAGCCCGGTGGCAGTAATTCTTTTTGTGCGTAAAGTTATTCAAAATATGTATAAGTTACGCCCTAAGCTCGTCGTAAAACGGTATTACAAACGTTACGACGGCCCGGGTTCGGACGGATCTCATCAATTAGGGTGTTGTGAGGATGGCTACCGCTGGAAAAATCTATAAAATTGCCTCCGATAAAACGATTTCGGTCCAGAAAGAAGGCTGCGAGCGCCCGCTTACAATGGATACATCAGTATTAAAATCGGGGCGAGGTAACAATATATCGATGTTCAAGTTTTAAGAGTAATATCCGTCGCCGAGGCCGCGGCGTTCGCCTCGAGATGAAAAATGTTTTCCAGGGTAACCGTCGAATATTCATGCACCGGCGGAGCGATCGTAAATTATTTCCCTCGATGCTACTTGCCTGTAGGTACCGGACAGATCCTTTATGCAGATGTTGACTCTTGCCTTATTTTTCAGTTGATAAGCGCAGACCATATTTCAAGTTTGTTCCATCAAGTATATTCTACCTTCTGACAGTTCGCATGAATTAAAGAAGTCTTTGAAACTATTGAGAACTTTCGATATTTGAAGTTCAGGTTTTAATTAAGAATTGTTATTTTACGACACGCATGCGAAAGGTCAAAATTCTGTTCGTTGCGCCAACGAGGAATTTTGAGCAGGTATCTACAAAGTAATAGAAATTTCATTGTCTGTAAAATATAAATCATAAAATATGAAAAACGAAAAAACGTTTGATGAACACCGCCTTTTCTTTCTACTACGAGCAGACATCAATATTTTCGTAATAATACTTGATTAGTCCAAATATGATATCCAAAAGTTTGGACGTCCTACACTGTATAGTAATACGTAAAAGTAATCCTTGCAAACATATACAAAAACATTATCAAACAATAGGCGGTAAGGAGACACGTAAAATTTTCGAAAACTTTTCTATTTATGATAAAAAATGACGGCAAAAATATCACGTACTTTATATGAAATAGTTGCAACTGAATAGTTGTCACTATTTCATATAAAAAAAAATAGTTGCAACAAGGAAATCGCCATAAATACACATGTGCAGGTTGCAGGCGGCAATGAGACGCGAGCGCGCGGGCATGCATGTTAGATGAGCCGCCGCTGTACAGGTGTCGTGTGCCTTATTTTTAATGCATCGCATTCACTGCAATTTGTCCTCTACGCAGGGTACTGATACGAATGCAAAATATTCTTATACTTAGAAACGTGACGAAACGGCAAGTTTATAAGCGTGTATATGTGTGGTTTTTTTAAAAAGTTTTCATTGTTTTTTCAACTGTTTAAATTTATCTTTAGCACCATATCTAAGGGTCAATGCTGGTATAATTGTCAATTATGAACTTTGAAAGAGAGTCATTTTCGGTCAATAATCGCATAGAACAAAAATTCAAAGAATGGAAAGCTTATTTATGCAAGCTAATAGAATTTGAAAGACTAACCAAAGATTTGAATTTGACATCCCTAATGCTAAGACACCGCATTTTAATAACTCAAAAGATATTTTTTTATATACATATGACACCAGATTTTAAATTAGTAAATAGGTAAGTTCATTATTTTTCTACTAAACAATAACGTATCTTATTTAATTTTTTTTTACTCAGTTACGATCCAACTTGTAACACAATGCTTGATTAGAAATAATAGTCATATGCAATATAAAATCGTACTCTTTGTTTAGGCAGACCGTGGTAAACATGTACAATAGGACTACTCGTATAAGCAGTTGTGTACAATTGCAATAATAAATCGAAATTATTAAAATCTTATTAATTTCCATTTAAGTAAAATTCTTTGCAATAATTAATTGTTGCATTCGTTTACTGTCCTGCAAGGAGATTACCGAACGCTTACTTGTATAACGGCATCAAAACGCATTTAATCTCAAAGAGGCAATTGGATTGTGTAATAAAAGTTAAAAGCAAGTCGAAAGCGTCAAGTTAAATAGAAAAAGTACCGTAGCGTCCGTCTTTTGCAGAAAGGTCGAATGGCCCCGGCATGAGATTCGTTTAGAACAAGGATAGGACACAAATTAAAAGAACGCTGGAACGCTAATTCCATTACGATTCGATGGACGGCAAAAGTCGCCTCCGTTGGACTCAAAGCCGGTAAAACGTAATTGCGACTTCACTAAGCCGGGCTCCGCGCGGTCTGATACGAACGAAAGGGGACCTCTCTGTAACGGCTGATATAAAAGCGGCAATAAATTTAGCAGGATGAACGCACTACTTACACAGACCGGGCACGCTCGACGTTACCCGTAACGAGGGGCACGCGGCGGCCGGCCTTTGTTTTTTATCCACCCGCCGCCGCCCCCGCTTGACTATTGCTAAAATTGATAATTTAACCATGTCTAACCCGTATACCAAGCCCAACAGTCATTTGGGTCTGTGACAGAAATTATTGTACAAACTAAAAATTCATCTGAATCGAAACATTCCACAACTGAAATTTAATAATAAATTTTAGAGTTCTACTAAAACGGTGCGGTCGAAAAACGTCTAAATAAACCCTTCTAAATGTACAAGTTACGCACGATAACACTTAGGTAGTTTTGCTATTTTGTTGAGTCTTCCGCGATCTACTCGGCTTGCAAAATTTGCACTGTAGCGGTTTCGCCTGGTTTTGAGAGAGTTCTTCTTCTCCTAGGTGCTTACGAAAGTTTTATTAGGGATATATATTTTCAAATTCGGCGTGTCGGTGCCACTAAGCAACATATAGTCTTGTAGCGCATTGCTTGTAGTTTACAAAAATCGGGCGAAAGAAAAAGGAAGACTGTGGCATAAATTAAACTGGCAGATCGGCTAGATTGTTGCCCATTGCCCGCGATAAGGGTGACTTCTGTGCGCGGTCTGTCCCAGCTTCGGCAGATTAACGGGCCCTGACGTTCGTTTGCCGATATCGACATCGAAACGTTTCGGCGGGCGAGATGCGGTGCGGTAATTTATTGTGGTGTTCCGGGAGATATCTTCTTACGGACTCATTAAAAAGGAGACGCGCCGTTCATAAATCAGGGACGGGCGACGTCGGTGGCGCGGCGCGGTCGGCGCGGCCTCTTATCGGCTACGGGCGTGCCGGCAATAGGCGCTATCCGGTTCCGTCGCCGAGCCACCGCCTCCATTGTGACTCGACGGCACTCCGCTCCCGCTACCGAACGGCCGACTGTCTAAACTTCATTACATTATCCTCCCGATATTAACTAATACGGCTGAAGTCCCCACTCGTTATATCTCTTTTACTATTCACGCTAATTCGAGAGAAATAAATGTAAGTTATTTGGTGCTTACTTACGTAAGAAATATTAATTTAAAATAAGGTTTAATTTAGAACCCCAAATTACAAAATAAGCTTTACAAAATCTTTCGTAAAGAAAAATAACCGATAAATTTGTCGGTCCCTAAAGCAAAATCATAGTGAAATTTAAAACATTATGAGCACCCGTTTCCACAGAGTTATTGAAGCAATTTTCCAACAAAGTTTTATGACGTGACACTACACATAGCTACTATCCCATCTTTACATGTATAACAAAAATATATTTTTAATACATTGTCTGCAAAAATGACATTTAGCTTGATAGGACTGGATAGGATTTAGCTTGATGCCAAATATATTTACCGGATATATTTTTAAAAAAATGTTACAAGTGATACCGATAAAGCGATTGAACACAAAAATTAGTTTTATAAAAAAAAAAGATTCTATTTGGGTAGTAACAAAGCCATTAATGTTTTATCACATGTAGGCATACGTTTTACAGGCCTGCACGGTAGCAGCAGACACGATTGCGGGGGGCGAGTATCGAGTGGCTGACTGAACAAATGAGAATAATTGGCACGCAGAGCGCCACGACATCGTGGGCCCTCGCCGTCACCGGCTTTAATTGACTGGTGATTTCAATTAATGCACATCGGTGGGCCCAGCGAGCGGGGCTGCCCGGCGCACTGTGTCTACTGTAATGGCCTCAGACGTTCTAGAAAGGTCGTTGGCAGTCCGCACGCCACGAATTTACGACGCCGGCGACGACCGATAAATGCAAATTTTACAGTTTACGGCAGATCCAACGGCAGTGAACTCTTTCACCGACGCCGTAAAGCAATACTTGCATCGCCTATTGGACAAATCTGTTCACATAAACCGCACATAATGCCCACTTATGGGATGATTCACGTACAAATAAGGAAGGCAATTGAGGATAAATGGGGTGAAAGTTTATACAAGAAGAGAATTTTATGCAAAAATTGTAAAAGGAAGAAATGATACGAGTATATTGATAAAAAAATCTCTTCCGGTCTTATTTATGAATAACGCTTATTGAATGTTTTAACCATTTACTAGTTAAAGTGTTCTATTAGCTTATGAAACGTTTGATATAGATGTTTCTTCATAAACATTCCATAACTAATATGTTGTTATAATTCGTTAATGTATCAAAATCTTCCCATCACAATGAAATCAGCTAGCAATCTACCTAACATATGTATGTCTTGACACATCGAATAAGTATGACCTTAGACATTTTAACTATTTAAAAATATTTTATTGTAGACGAAAAAGTATTTTTAAACTAATAAAATATTCTTGAAATTATTTTTTTGTAGACATGTATCAGATAAACATTTTTGATACGCTGAATATGATGCGAAATTACGTCATTATCATATTAAAGCGCCTTTAAAGAATATTGTTTTCTTTACTAAGCAGCTGTGGAGAGTCAGCCATCTTTACCTTATATCACTGTTATAGTAGGGTTCTGGCTTCTAAAATTTTACAATAGATTTATAGAACAGTTTAGTGCTGAAATGCTGTTTTGAATTACACTTTATGTAAATCTTACTTTAGCATCCCTTTAGATTTGCGATAACTTTTTATGAATACGACGGTTCATGTTTTAGAAAGGAAGTTTGTGTTGTTGCTGTATATTGGGCAACAAAATGCAATGCATACAAACTATACAGAAATACTATACGTAAAAATTTTGAAAAATGAAAACTATTTATTTCAAGTCATCAAAAGTTCTCAGTCGATAACTTGTTACAAGATTTTTTTTGTTTTAATCGTATATGGCAACTCATCTTTGATTATATTTAAAAAATAATTTCATAAATTAAGAACGTCTTCAAAGATGGATTATCTTTGAAGAGTAATAAAGGTTGATATAAGCAGGATTCCAAAACAGGGAGATCCAAACAAGGTAAGGTGACAAGTGCGCGGTCTGATCTAGCTTGATAAGGCTATTAAAAGTTATGCCTAAAGACTGCAGACTGGATTAAATTGATGCTGCTATTGATATCAAGAAAATAACAACGCAGAATAAATTTATGCAAATGTCTTGGTAGCCTTTAAATTAGCTGAATACTTTAACATTATATTATTATTATTCTTCCCGCTACTAACATACCTTGGACAATTGATATACTTGCATTAACAGATATAATTGTTTTCACGATTTTCATATTTAATTTTTATAAAATTACGAGTTGGGTTTACGTATATTTTTAACATAATACGTGTTTCATATAGCTAGTTAACAAAATCTTTAAATCAGATTTTTAGTAATTTGTACGTTTCACTTAAACTTCTGCAATTACTAAAAAAAAAATAGATTTCGCATGTATATGAAACACGGTATGGCAGTATGATGTTTTTCTTAATTTTAGAGCTAAAAAACCTTCCTTAATGATCTATTCCTTCCTTCCTTCATTTATTTATTTATCCTTCATGCACAAAATCGTACAAAGGCGAACCTAATGCCAATGGAATTAATTATCTGTGTATTAAGTAGGTGGACAAATAGAAGTAAAAAGAAATACGTAAAAATAAAAATTAAATATATATACATCTACATACATTTTAATTTTTTATGTTTCATATGTAAATTTAAATCTAGGTTAAAAAAAATTATTAACTTCTAAATTTATATAATAAATTCTTCTATTGGCTAGGTAAAAAGTCTTCAGATTTAAATGGAAAAATGTATTTCATTCACATAATATACATTTATATAACTTATTGTGCAGTAAAGTTTTATTAATAATCGCAGAGATTAATTTGTGCAAAGAAATCAAACAGCTACATTTAATCACAGTATAAAAGTAAAACAAACGGTAAATGTTATTAAAAAGCCTGAAATGAGTCATCAAGCTTTATATGGATTAAATGAAAAGATGTAGATATATATATATTATAATATAACTAGATTAGAGATCAAAGTAATTAATCATTAGCATTTTTTATTTTCAACGCTTTAGTCGAAAACAGTGCTTCAATCAAAGTAATTAGCTTCCATTAAGCCTTTGAGCGCCAGTAATACTATCGTTCTATGATAATTTTAAAACCTTTCGAAATAAAACGTGGCAAATGGCAGATTAAACAATGCAAAGATGTGGCGAGATATTGGTTCCCGACGCGCGGCGCGTTATATTTTGGCACGTTCGTACGTCTATGGTGTAAAATACGGAATGTGGACCGGAACAAAAGATACGTGCGGGGGAATTTTGTTCAAAGCAATTATTGTGAATAGTGCTCACTTCAGCGCTGGTAGAAATTCGCGTATAAATCGCGTCACAGACCACAAACAAAAACGTGCATGTGGACCGGCACCCATTATTCTCGACTGCATAATCGCTTCGTCCGACGCCCGCATCGCTTCCCGTGCTATTTTATTTCCTCTCAGTACAGTTGTGTTTCAACTAGGCGGAGCTTTTTCAGTTGCACCTCGGCAGGGAAATTAAACCGTGTTTAATTCTATTTAAGGTCCGGTTCCGGTTAGTGCATGCGATCCGATGAGTTCGGCGACAGACCGAAGCTACCACGCTACAATTCTGGCACAATGTGTGCCTGTTTTAATAGGATTAAACTCATTGTTACATACGATCTGAAAGGACCGTGAGCCAAATGAAATTGTTTCTAACAAATCGAAGCAGACATTGAGAGCGCTATTGGAAAATAACAGTAGCGATGGATCGATAAAAAGATTCCAACATAATACTGTTACGACGATTAAATAGATATTTGTTTACTGTCTCTATCCATCCTAAATAGATCTGTTATGTAGATTTTTCTACACAATAATGAATACGATTGTTTTGTTACTCTGTACCAAATGTGTAGTTGAGTGTTTATGAGAATGTTTAATTATTAACATTTGCTGAATCTTACAGTGATTTGCTTTCAGATTTAAACAGTTTTTACAAAAAATAATCATAAAATAACCGTGCTTTGCTTGTAATCTTTGGTAACTGTTAAATGCAAATTCATAAAGCTATTATAATTCTCCTCATTCCCGCGGCTTAACCTCTAATGGTTAAAAAAATATTGTACGGAAAGAAATTATGCTTTTAATTTTGATGTAACTAAAAACTATTTTGATGTTTGGAGCATTAAACATTTAAGTAATTTGATTTTTCATTATCTTTGGAGTTTTTTCTTCCAAGCGTAATGCCTTAATGTCTATATCAAAAAAACTTTACAAAATAGATTGTTCAGCAAATTATAGGTCAAAGGAATATATGGCTCATTTTACCAATGATTTATTTTCATCCTGGTAGGACATTATAAATTTAACCTTAAGACAAATAGCGGCATTCGGAAGCAGTCGATTACGTAAACTGCTTTGTTAATTTCACAAGATTTAATTAGCGACTGTAACGCGGATCAAAATAAATTAAATTTGGTATCGTGACCCATCCATCGGGCCATTTTAGGCGAAGGAATTGTTAAGCGAGTTGTAGAAATTGAATTAGAGTGGGTGAGGGCGTTGATGGACGCCGGTGGCATGGAAGATGTTGTCCTGGGCGCTTTTACGTGCAATTAATTGTGTGAGACTAAAAATTATTTTCAATAATTAAAAAAAAGTCTAGTAAACAAACGTAGCATTTTAACATAAAATAGATTACTGTGTCATAGCTAGCGATCGCCTAGTGGTTGAAATCGAAAACCAAAGGAGGTTTTCCTTTTTATTCATTGAATAGTTTTTGACTATGACAAGTCACTTGTTTGACAATAATAGTGAACAAAACATATCTGCTTATCTATTTAAATATATTTTTTTATGAATAACATTTATGAATGAACAATTTTATTCGTTTCTTAAGCTTATAGAGCATTTTTGCCCATAATTATGAAATAAGTCTAAGCCAAAATTTAAAATAAATGAGTTAATCAGTTATTTTACACCACATTATGTTAAACAAAATTTATTCAATGTAAGTTTTACGATATGGTTAAAAATAAACCATTAGAGAAATTACAACCAGTGGTTGTAATTTCAACATTATATGAAATTCATTTAGTTGTAATTATAAAAGTGGTCTAAGTCAAAAATTCTAAGAAATTATATAAACAAACTTGAAAATTGCGCGTGGTCTTCTTCAGTGATGCGTTTCTGCGCTACTTAATAAATTAAAATCAAATAATAACAGAGTTTTAACTCTTTTCAATATAAATGGTGCAGATAGAAAAAGATAAGAAAAGTAAACGGGTAAGAAATGAAGGTACGCGCAAAATATCAGAGAAATAATGGTGAGGAATACACGACAAACATAAATCTAAACTTGAAATTATAAAAATGGACTTCTTTTTAAAAACAATTAATGAATTTTCTTGAATTATTTCATTAAAATTATTTTTTCAAATAAACTCATAGTTTTTTATTGCTTTAAGGCATTTATAGGAAATTCTGTTAATTTTGAAAATGGTCAAGTCAGTTCACATTTTAAAAACAGCACTTTCGTATGAAAATATATATAAATTTCCATTAAGAAAGACTAATAAATAAATTAAAATTTCGCATAATGTAAAAATATTTTAATACATTCAAATGCAATTCATTAAATATCTCGAAACGAGAAATATATGACTTAGACCACTTTTATATATATGGGCACACTTTAACTAATAAATGGTAAAATCTTAGACCTTAAAGCATTTTTTTATGAATAAGACCGTTAGTTTATTGTTGAAAAAAAATATTACAATATTTTTTTATGTAAAGGTCATCTTTATTAAATATGCAATGAGATAGGACTGAAAACTAAACCGAGATAAGGTTTTAGATTAGATCTTATTAAGAAAGTATGAAAGCGTTAGAAGACAAAGATATTTTATTTAATTTCATCCACACTGAAAATTAAAGTTCCCGTTTCTGTTAAATTTCAAACAAGGCGGTGTTTTTAAGAGCTCCAATTCTCCTTTTGCCGATGTAACTTAGGATAGCGCTCGTGTGCTCTCCAAGTGCCTGTTACCGTAGCGGGTTGAAAACTAACGAGTCCGGTGTTACTAACGTACACCAGTTTGCACTTTCGAACACCTGTTTATGTGCTTTATAGCTGTACCGCTTACTTTTGTTTCTTAATTTTCTCATGAAGAAACGAAGTTGGACCGACCGAGAATAACACCACAGTACCACGATAAAGTGGCAAAGGAAATCGCTTAAATTACCCACGATCAACGTTAACGTAACCTACGTAATTGGGTTAAGGAGAAAAGAAAAAAAAAATATGCGGTTGTTGTGCAATTTGCTTGTGCTGATGACGGGTAAACAAAAAGTGAACGTTACGCGGTAAGTTAACGTAGTGATTCGAAAGCAAAATGGAGCAATCAGGAGATCGCGAACACTTTGTCATAGCAATATGGACAGCGCATCGCCGATGTGTTATTTTCGCTCCCGTCGCTTTATTTATAACACGGCGACTTTCCTTACCGTTGATAAAAAGAACACTTTGCAATCAAGAATGATAATCATAAGCTGAAGTCATTTTCGGTAATTAATCAATATTACCAAATAAAAATTTAATTTAAAAAGGATGTAGTAATTAGAGTAATGTATATTAGTAAAATATTAACAGATATTTCTTTGATAACACATGACGATTCTAGTAATAGAGGCGTTGCCTTCAAACATAAATACCGTTTTAAATAGCTGAAATGTAAATCGTTACATTATTATCGCGGGATGCCATCCAAAACATTAATTAATTGGATTTCCAAACAGTAGAAGCGTACATGCTTTAAAACGTCGCGATGAATTATGCAATAGCCGAGCGATCGACGTAGTTAAAGTACAATAAACTATTAATAATTGTTTTTATCGCCGCTCGTAGCACAATCGCATTTGTAGATTTTATATGACAATTTCGTTATTTGCAGTATTGATTGGTTCGCATCAATCGCGATATGCAAATATTAGCATCGCCCGCTGACCGGCGGGCGAGTGATTTACGTGTCGCGACGCTGGTTTATGCAATTACGACGGCTTATTAAAAATTAACTCGTGTAACAAACTGCTCCTGATATGACAATGTACCGTGATTCGATTAATTGTTTTAAACAAAGAAAAAAAGAACAAAACGCCACATTTAAGGGCTTCGGTCGACGAAAAATACATGATATCGTTGTTATAAGAAGAAAAAATAATAGCTTCTTCCCTACTAAAAGCGAAATTTAGCTTAAGTAGTGCAATGTTCTAATCTGCACCTTGGCTTCTGATAAAAAAGAAGAAAGAAAATCGTTTACAGTGTTTTACAATCTTCCGCGTTATACACATCACGTAGAGATTGTATGTAATCACATCGCCCGGGAGTTCGAGGAAACAAAGAAATCCGTCTTAAAGATGTATTGTGCGCGTTATAAGGTCGGAGGCGGCGTCCCGTGTGTCGCCGAGCGGGTGGCGCGTAAATCAGTGCGCGGCGGGGGCTCCTTCAACCGTCGCCTCCAGCTCTGCCGCTCTCATTTTCCCCAGATTCCGAATTGATGACGCGCCTATTATAATTCACGCGGAAAACATACCGCAACCATCGAGCTTATTAAACACTCGGCAAACACGCATTAATACGCGACAAATTACTTTATGTGCGACACACACCCTTCTTCCCTCCAGTCCCGCGCACATGCGGGATGTATCATCAAAAATATCGCAAAAAGCCACAAACTCCGCTAGGCGTAATGGCGAATATAATGTATGCTAATGAGGGCGGGTGGGGTTTGCGGACGTGACGTCACGCGCTGGACCGCAGCCGCTGCCGTCCACACTTAACGAGCGGGTGTGCATTTTCGATACGCGCACCAGGGTCCAATTGATGGCCGGGCCCCACCAAGACAAACTACAGCAATTATCAGTAAAAAGGGGCCGATGACTTTAGTTAAAATGTACTACGCTTACGTACTACGATATTGGTTAATATTACTATTTGTACTGTTCCTAAATAAACAGTAATAAAAAAGATACTGCTAACAATAACGTTTGTCAAAGGGATTATTATTCTGGTAATTCGGCTTAAGCCAAAAGAGAGATAATTAAAATGCTAACCGGTAATGTAGAGGGTTTTTATCGGTAAAAATATTTGTGATGACACAGCTCTTGTAGCACTACAGAAATGGCTAGTGTTGTCGTGAAGAAGTATGGGAACGTTACAGTGACTATTGACTACAAAAGGAGTTTTCGCAATTAATTAAAAAAATTGATATCACAAAACCTTTCCTTGCTAATAGAGATTTAAGTTAAAGTGTTTCATAACAGATCTGAACTATTGTAGCTGATTAATTATAATTGTAAAAACCTTGTC
>DWHQ01000038.1:0-21947 GCA_018247955.1 Eurytides marcellus marcellus | reverse complement strand
CATTTATTTGCTTGCTTTATCTCGGTAATGTTCATAAATCACAACAGGTGACGAAAACCAAAGCCGAATTAATTGACATTTATTGACAGATATCAAAATCATTTGAAATTAAGCGAACAAATTTTTTGCTTCATCTGTGTATTTTACGATAAAGGATTTTCCATGATCTAGTCATAGTAAAACTAAACACGTCCGTTATTATCAGGCAGCGGTTTCCGATAAGTTTCTCATCAGATAACGAACGGAAGCTTTTGATTTACGATATACCTGGTATTATGTTTTCAATGTCTAAAATCTTCCGCCGCCAGAAGATGAATCAGTTACGGAGCCGGGTATATCCTTTTTATGATATCCGGTCCTGTGTATCGGGTGGATTTTTACGACGGCCGGTCCGTTTCGTACCGTTAAGTTATTCGCGAGATTCGCGAAACAGATAGCCCCGTTTAGAGGACGAGGAACTTTATTTTACGCAAACGCACTATTTAAATTCCATTGTAGTTATGTTAATGTGCCATCGATTGCCGCTCGGTGGCGCGCATAATGGCGTAGTAAAGTCCCGAATGTTATTCAGGGGCGTCCAGTTAAGGAATGCTCGACATAATATTTTATTTTTAACCTTAGGCTCTATCGGCGTAAGCTATTATGCGTATACTTTGCGGAGAGTCAATACATTGGCCTCCCCAGCCAATGTACCTTCTACCCTAAATGTATTCTCTATATGAAACGACCATGAATACTATAACATCCAAAATGTAGCTCTCTAGAATTAGAAATATAAATTCATTAAGAAATATTTACGTCATCACATAGTTTAATAGTTTATTTCATTTAAAATATTTAGACTACCGTTTAGTTTTGTGTATGTCTAAAATTACTGTCTCGTGATTATGCACGTTGTAAAGTATTCGATATGTTGGGAAAAAGGGTAATTAAAAAGCGATATAATCCGTATTTTTTTTTCATTTAATAATGAACCTACAGTATTTTCATATTAAGAAAGAATTATAAAAAAAGATATTCAAAAATTAAGTTTGATTTAATACTGAATAAGAATCTCTGTAAATTTTTATTAACGCAGTTCAACATAATCCATCGGACTTCAGTTCATTCCATCAGACTAATGCTCCACGCCAACAACTTTGACATGAATCGGTCCGCCCGTGATACCAGTGATAAACTATCAACAGTTCTGTTTGAACGGCATGTGCGGTCCGCCATTATTGCCATCTTTCAAACATCAGAGTCATGCGGCCGTTCAATTAAAGCCTCCACGAAGCGATGTAACATCATCGGATTGTGAAAAAAAAAGTCGGTATCGTTCGAATCTCGTCGCTTTTGTTCCTTTTGCAGCTATTAAAGTAATATCTCGAAACTTTTTTTCTCCGTTTCCGAATAAAAACAAAACGCTCGATTCTCATTTCGCGTGCACACTCACCGCGACCCATCACACACGGACGCCACTCGTTCCATGTAAAACAATGCGAAACTCATAGGGGCCGAACCCAAGCATGCGATTAAATAAACAGAAATCTAAAAACGCACCTCGCCACGGTTTAATGCAATTCAATCTTTGTTCGGTTCTACTTAAGTGCAGTATCTTGTATTGCGAATACAATGAGGTACTAAATATGTGTAGTATTATTTTTAGAAGTAGGCTCCGCGGCGCTGCGCGTTTGGAGCGCTCTATAGTGGTCGGGTGAGTGTGTCAAAGCTCGGGGGAGTTCGCCGGGCCAGTGCAAACAGAGCCTCACCAATTAACGTACCGCTCGGAGCCCCGTGCTCAAAGTGGCGACGCAGCGGCGGCTTTCAAGTATTCAATGTACTCTAATTGCTCTTATTTCAGCACAGATCTAACTCGTCGAAGTCTTCGCCTGTCGCATTGTGTTCCACCTCTTTTTTTGTTTCGTAGTTACCCTCCTATCCGACTGTTACTCATGTCGGAGGAACTGGACTTATTAAAGGCCACCAATCTATTTTGAGATTCGTGTAGACATGATTTATTTAACTTTTAAGTGGATGCCAGCCGAAATAACTCATTACGTTGAGCTTTGCTAAGGAGGCGAAGAAATAACGCATACCTTTACACGGCCAGCTATTTGCAAGAGGCTGTGTCAAAGCTTTTGGTTTCTTTTTGATTAAAAAAATAATACCTTGCTCGAACTTATTATCGCACATAGGGTGCAAGAAGGTTACATAAAATGTAATTTATATTCTCTGAGTAAGCTTACCGCGATAATTGATTCATTCTTTACGAAGGTGTAATAAACACCACTGTCAGTGCAGATATAAATTCTTTTACCTTTCTGTTTTCAATATGATTGAAATTTTAAAAATGAATTTTGTTGCAACGTTTGATTATACAGCGTTTAAACATTCAAATATGAGTTATAATTTTCAGAGATCGATACAATGATTATTCTTGCTATGTGGAATCCGAAATGCTAAGAAGAATTGCAAATCGTGTTGCTTTCCTTTCTTCGTTTTTAGAATTCTTTCGTCTTTTCTTAAGATTATTTAGTTCAATCTCCATAAATATTTCACAAGGAAACAAATCATTGTGCTATTTAAACTTATGGCCGCGTGCGTGTTACTTCGATACTGTGACATTTGAATCTTATCGTGAGAGGCATAAGCTTCAATATGTGCACATGTCAGAAGCGTGAAGTGATGTGTTGGATGTTAAAGGTAAAGAAAATTGTATATTTGTGCACCGTACATGGTATATAAGATAGGAGAGGAAAGAAAAGGAAGGAGTAGAGAGGGGCCTACCTCACTTACCGAACGAAACGCAGAAGCACTTCCACTTCCACTTTACGCAGATTTTCTGTGAGGTCGTTATACTTATCCGGGTCGAGCACGGCTCATTTCGCAGCAGCGGAAGCTGTTGCGTGGCTCTACCACCGTATTAGGCATATATTGACTTTACATTCGGATATGACTAAATGCTTTATCACGTTTTTTTTTAATGAAAATAATTTTGTGAATTAAAACTTCTGTAATTCGGAGATATTTGACTTATTTAGTAGCAAAACGATGTTATCTTTTCTTTATATTTTAAGGCTGGTGAAGTCGAAAAGGATGAAAGACAAAGTACATTTCGTCTGTGAATAATATAGTGGAATAAAATTATAAAAAATACAAATGATGCCAATACGAAGCTATATTTACAAAAGATACGGAATAAAGTTTGCTAGGGCCTAGTGAAATAAATTCCATCACAAAAAGGTTTTTTTCGAAGTCTATATATATTATGCGAGTTGTTTTCAATACGAAAAACATACACTTCTATACTTCTTGGTATACATTAAATCATCGCATAATATCGTTTTAAGCATGGGATTTGACAAATGACGTGCTTAACATTGATATTATAAACATGAATACTGTCTTCTTTTATGTAATTTTTTTATATGTGTAAAAATGAAAATGAAGTCTAATTGTTATATTTAACCCTTTTCCGGCTTTTAAAGTTCTTCTCGCGTATTAGATTAAATATTTGATTACTAAGAGTGGTGCTGTAATAATATTTATTGGTTTCGATATTTAATGCTTAGTGCATAGTGCATTACTATGTTATTACAATATTTAATATGATTTGTCGGCGTCGGGAATAGAAACTGTTGCCTGTGTACAAAATTATATTTATGAGACATCGCTTTTACATAATCAAAGATTTACGACAATACATAGACACTTTTTTCTTATTTTCATCGTCATTCATTAGGTTCAGTAATTATGTAGTATTTCAAATTTTCAACACGAACACTAACTGTTGTCTGTAACGTAAAATTTAAGTGTGCAGACGATAAAGAAACATGCTATGTTTTAAATGTTGTGTTTTCAACATCGATTTATACTCATATAAAGTAATTATATACTCTTTTCAACTTGTTCGGATTTCAAGTACAAAACAACAAAACTTGTTGGACTATTGTTTTTAATTATCTAAATTGTACCTGAATAAGTCTATAAATAAAAAGTTTTTCGTAATAGATATTTAGAAAAAATAATTTAGTTCGATTGAGAAATAGAGGGAATAGAGTGACATTTAGCAGTCGCTTTATATCAATAAATATTAAATGTTTATTAATTATGTAAATATGCATATTAAAAATTTATTAAGTATTTAAATCATAATAACATTATACTCTGTAACAAATATATTAGGAGGTATTAAACGTTTTAAAAGTTCTTTATTTCAGGCAAAATGAGATTAAAAATGAGTCACTGAATGTATCGCTTGCGGCCGACTTGAAAAAAGTTATGATTACATTGATTAAGTTTTATTGCCTGAATTGAATTTGTTTTTTAATGTATGTACGTACTTCGTTTCCATAAGTTATTAAACTCGAAATAGAAGTCTTAAAATATACATTGTAATTTTTTTATAAACGGAAATATGATGTAATTGCACATCATGGAATATAGGCATTGTAGACAATTAATACAATAAAACTTATTACGGGCCACAAGAAATGCCTTGCGTCACTTTAGGGGCACAAGACTTGCGAGTATATGAGTCCATAAAATAATTCGAATGGAATTTCTGCGCATGCATCACTCGTTGTTGTTGGAATAAATTAGTACGTATGCAGTAATTGCAGTCGGGACGTTCACGACTGAATGAGTGTTGCAACAAAGGGGCACCCTCGCACAGGCAGGCAGGCACATCCACAGGCACAGGCGCTCCGAGAAAAAATCACGACGCATCCCCTTGGACGAAGCGAGGAATCCGCCTCGGCCGCAACAAGAGCAAATTGAGCGCGAACGCAAACTATTGTGCGGTACGATTCGAGATAACTCCCGCGCTGAGGAGCGCGGGCGCCGATCGCCGGACGTCCGCGGGCTGGGCGGAATCGGGCGCCCCGATGGCGAATCAAAACGCTGCTCTATTACCATCGCCGTGTCGAAATCACGCATGTACGATGGACGCTGTAGATAGCAGGCGATGGATAGAGCGAGTGGGTGGGCTGTCGCAGGAATGGGACCGTTGTTTCAGCGGTGGTGCGCGCGGGACGCGTCGCTGTTATAAGCAGGGTCCCGGGCAGCGCGCGCTCAGTGTGCCCGAGTGTCCCATGTTGCGTTAGCGCAATCCAGCGAGTGTTCCACCTGTATTAGATTCAACGTACGCGACGCGCTAGAATCAGCCAACATGCAGCTCCTACTAGCATCGAGTTTCCTGCTCTTGGCGGCGAGCATCGGCCCGGTATCAAGTAAGTCCCAGTCATTTTAGAAAACTAACAGATAAATAGAATACAGTTGAATCGGTACAGTTATTTTTGGCGCTAATAGGAAAACATAATGTCACCGCTCAAAGAAAGTAAGAACCGTCTAAAGAAGAGAGAATATTCTGTAAAAAAAAAAACTTTTTTCCTTTTTGCTTTAATGTTTGTCGTGTCGACACACTCACTGAAAAGGATACAGTCATCGACATTTAACTGGATAACCACTTTATCTGTTACAGCAATTGTGTGTCTTGTTAAATGATTAGAATCTATTTTTTAATTCTATTGAGATGTTAGGTGTTATATTTTAAATAGAGGTGTAAGATTTGTTTAATTTGACAACTATTTCAAAACAAACAAATTTTGTTTGCCTATTTATCACATGGGTAATAAAAATGGAAAGTTTTACAAATTTTGTGAAATTGATGGTGATTATGTAAGCCCACATCACCCACGCTTCGGGCCTGGTAACGTAGTAAGCTGGCTGTTGTGACCTACGGGTCCTCGACCTTCATTGTTCAGCTTTCATTACAGTACAATGCCTTCTTCGCAGCACAAACTTACGAGTAACCATTATATTTTTAATTACATTCCTTGGGTTGTCGAACCCCTGAATAGTTAGAGTCAGTTCCAGTAGTTTAAGGAATTCGACTGCACAACTGCAGTATAAAAACCGTAAGTGATATTTTGCACAAGTAAAAATTATTCTATTCCTAAAGTAAATGTTTTATTAAAATAAAAAAAAATTAAAATACTATGTAAAAAGTATTGTAACATAATTTTCAATATTAAAAAATTGTACGCTGATTACTTGAAATATTTTCGCAAACGTATGATAGATGTTATCCGTACAATTAATTGAATGAATGATGATTTATAAAAAAAAGACTATCACAAATAGTTCACAAAGAATTAGGTCTATTGTATAGATGTCGCTAATTCGGTCGTGACTAATACAATACGAAAATTTCTATAAAAAGCTCTTGTCTATACAAGTGTGTACCGACTGTGTTGAAAAAGAAGTATATTAGAACAAAAAAAAATTATCAATTATATTACTGTGAAATTCGGTAAACAGTTACGTATTTATATTATAAATCAAATTAAATCTATATTTCTTCATATGTTTTGTTTCAGTTATTTTTATTTATTCACTTAGCTCGCGAAAGTAGCTAAAGAACTCCACTCAGGATAAGCCTGCCCTTGCTCTTGTATCTACATATATAAAAGTGGTCATTAAACATTGTTCACTCGCAGACATGTTACGTATTAAAATTGCCGCTCGGAACGTGAGCGGTCCGCTTTGAAAGAAAACATTCCACGCAAAGGGTTTTGGAGTGTTTTATGATTGTCTTATGTTGACTCAAGTGCAGCCACGGGTGCAGGTAAGAGACACCTTACCTATGCACAGCGCAAGAAAAAACCTTCTTGTAAATGAGTACCATAGAGTACTAAGGGGCTCCGTACTTGCACCATGCAAGTTGGGAAAAAAATTACAAAAAATTAAGCTACAAAATAATTTCGAATGTTATTCGAAAGCTTAAAGAATTTGTATAACAGTTAAGAAAATGCGAGTAAAGAAGAGTCAAACTCTGACAAAATTTCCCATATTTAACTTGATATCATTGGGATGAGTTTATACACTCGATCTAAAAAATTCTTTACTAGTTGTTTAGTGTTAAGTAGGACCCATTTTGCCGAAAAATCTTTGTCAAGCCTTATCTAAATTTGTTGGCAATTTCTCGTTACAAAGCTTTTGAAATGTTTTTAACAATTTTTTTTTAAATTATAAGTTCTGAATTTTTTTTAAATAATTGGCCACGATATTATAACCTTCAAACATTGCAAAATTAAAAAAAATTGACTATAAGGTCTATATCGTTGTATAATTAACAGTAGCTATGCATTTGGGAAAGCAAAGGACCAACTCCACATATTTTGGTTTCAAGAGGCCTTTTCCTGTTTTGTGTTCTTCTTCTCTGTTTTATTTCCAATTAATCTTTTTACACTCGTATGCTTAAAAGTACGCGTTATTCTACATGCGTAAATTAGCACTAGCCATGTGTCTTCGACGCTGAGTCCCTTGCTAATACCCCGATTCCAAAGTTCGTTGAATGTCTCGATTCTGAATGTGAGGAGATGTAAGAAGTACCATTTTCAATGGTAAGAACTGCCATCTAGCATGATTTAATGGCAGTTCTTACCATTGAAAATGAATAATTAGACAGAAGTTTGACCATGTTTGGTACTTCTTACATCTCCTCACATTCAGAATCGAGACATTCAACGAACTTTACTATTGCAAATAGCACAAAGGCACTTGAATCCAAAGCCGTACTCGGAAGGTAGGAGCGACGTCAACGACACCGCATGCACTAGTCGGTCGATTCCTTAGAGTGCAACGAATCATCGCATCCAAAGATCGGCGGTCGCTAAACGTTTCACACCAATCAAGGCGGGCGTCGGCGATTCCGCTAATGAGCCGTGTCCGCGGCGATCGGAGTGCCCAGCCGGCGATCGGCCCCGGCAAAAACCGTGCAACGGAAGCGTGGAAGGAAGACGGGGACGAGAGGGAGGGGGGGAGGAGTGCGGGGTATCGGGCGACAGGTGCGCGGTTCATCGGCCCGAATCTAGTGGCACGGCGTGGCGCTTCCGCGGCCGCGTTTTTTCGTCTTCAACTCACCATGGTCGGTTACTATCCCAATACAATACTCGGAAACCAACCTTTGTAAGGATTCGATATCCAGTGACGTCCTATTTAGTCCGTGGGATTGAAGACGATAACATCTTCACTTAAAAGTCAAAGTTAAGTATCACTCCGCACCTGTTTAATTGGATAGTAGGCGGCGACTTGTCAAGTATTAATCTCTTGGAAAAGTCGAGATGGGTGGTGCTTTTTTTTGGCCTGTTTGTGAGCTTCGTTTTCCTTTTAAGTTCAGAAATAGGAAGGCAAAGAGAAACCTCTCATGGGGGTCCCATTTGTGTTTGGTTAATGGAATTCTAATGTCAGATCGCGTGTAGTGTCTGTAGACTGTTCTTTTAATGAACTCCAAAAATGGAGATCGCGTAATTGATCTTTGCTTCGGACCATGTATGTTATCAATTTGAATGTTCCGCCGCTGATCCTTTGGGAATCTATTAGCGGATAATTGCTTCTTCTAGACTGTACAGTTTTTGCTGTAGTGATTCGCAGCTTAATTTTTTTCTTCTGTTATTAGCTATCATGGTGGTTTATACGTCGAAAAGTAATTGCGTTCGATATATCAATTGATATCAATTACTAAGGCTCAATTTTGAAAGCCTTCGGAATAAAATTTTTAGTTATATTTATTTTACATTCTTTCACATATAAAATATGGCGTAAGCCAACTTTTTATTTTATGTAACAAGACATCCGCGATGTGTGTACTATTTATAGATAAATAGAAGTACTCACAGTGAAATGTGTCAGTTTGTTTTAAACATCGTGTCGATTATTACCGACTTCACGTGGATCACTGTATAAGTAATGTCGTAACACGCCGTCATAACACGTATTGTTTTAAAGTACAATTGAATGTTATTATAACGGCCCACAGCTCTCAATTGCGGGAATCTTATACAAAATGTTCGCATGACGTAAGTTATTCATGACAGATCGTAGTAAGTGAAGCAGATAGTCCATCAAAATCTAACCACATCGTTATATACTAGACATATTGAAGAAAAAAAAATTCTAGACTCTTTAAGAATTTTAACAGACAAAATACATGACTTCGCGGCAAATATGAATACACATGTTAGGTCAGTTAACCTTAGAAAGGTTAGAAATTAAAATATAGTTTATCGAATAAAAATTATCTGATCTTATAAACTTCACCAAAGCAAATCAATTTGCTTATACTCCTTTTGCAAAAAAATCCCTATTAAATACCAAAAAATATAAATCTACCATCAACGACTGCATATCACTTATTTGTACAACCATTGTAAGATGATTATGTGTTTGAAAGAAAAAAAAAATATCAGATATATCACAAACGACATAATTCAGTTTACATGAAAAAAAAACACATTTAGATTAGGTTTTTTATCCATACTATCAAAGGAGCCGGTCGATTACCGAATCACTCGGGTGTTGAATTTATCTAAATCTAATTTATGGTAGATCCTCTTGTATGTTTTTTGTCTCAATTCCACAGTGGTCTCAATACGTAATGCGCGCACCAGGTGGTGATTATATCAAATTACAACAGGACGGGGTCTTTCCTTGGCGCGACCTTCTTTCGTTTTTTTGGGATGACGGTGCCTCTAAAAATTACCATTATTTAAGATTTTCTGAGAGTTGCACGATGCTAGAGTAAAGTTATATCATATTACTGTATGCGCCCTAGAAATTTCTTTGCGTCCGTAAAAAATGTTTATGTGGTAAGATTTTTAATAGCGATAATATCCTCTATATAAAAATTATGATGTGATATTATTTTTTACTTAAAATTGTCCAGTGATTTACTACCATGCTATGGGAAGCAGTAATGTAGACTCATTAGGTTAGCAACAGTCCTAGCGTTGTTGACTTAAATGGATTTCACAAGTGCCCTTACGAGAATCAAAATACAGACGTTTGTTATTGCAATCTGCAGAGTAGAGGTTTTGTCCAGACGTTCATCATATTTAACATTTAATTGTTAATACTTCCCAATGATAATGGAAAGGGCATTTCGGAATGAGTTCGACCCCACCGACCAGACGTCCAATTTTAAATTTCAATAGGTTCGTAAGCGTTCGCGAACGTTTGTTTGCGCCGGTGGGCGGGATCGGGTTTTGATTACTAAAAATAGTCCGGGGACTGGTGCATTCCTCCGAGGGAAAGGTAGTGGGGAAAGGGGGGCGCCGTCCTTGGGCTCGTCTCTACCGTCCGATAGCAATCATCTTTCGATCCCTTTTTTGCGTTTCAGTCATTGCTCCAAACGTCTGCCGAACGAAGGGAGGCGATACGTTCGTTCCCACGAATGCGAATTGCCGACGGTCTTCGATACCAACGAATGAGAATTTTTAACCGTTTTTTGCGTTTCGATTCGTTTTGAAAGTTGAATGGGGGTCGAATTAGGAACTTTTTGTCGCAACTTTAAAACCCAGTTCTAATCACTGGGTTATGGACACAACGAATAACAGGAAATCGCGCAGATTCTGTGTCCACAGATAATGCGCAGGGAAAACCTAAATGCAATAATTCATTTCAGCCTATTGCTTCCATCACCGCACGGCTTGACATTCGGCAGGATTTATATTTTCTACGTGATAAAATAAAGCGATATGCCTCCTCGAACGGTAAGGCAGTAAAACACTTCTCTAACATAGCTACCCGCGTCCGAGTACAACGTGAGCATTACCGAATTACTTACTAATGGTAGTGTGACTGGACAGTAAGTAAATACAAAAAAATGCGGAAACAATTGAAGTGTTAAATCGCGTCCGGTACGCCGGCTGACCGCGAAAATGCGTCGCCTTGCGTTCGTTGTGTATTGTAACGTAACGCGTACCCGCGCTGAGGGCGCGCTCGGTCGCCGACTCGTTCTCGTTATGCAACGCGATGCACCATAGCTATGCGACCGGAGGCTGCGCAGGGACAAGTAACGCCGCGGCGCCAACGCGCCAAGACTTACGGTTATTAGTATTCAACGGAACTGGCCGCACTGCCATTATGTTTTGCGCCCATTCCCTACGACTTCTCGGAGGATACGAGCGCAAAAGAAAGAGAGGTGAACGACTGAATCATTATCGAATGAATAAAATATTCATTTTACTCTTTATTGCGAGAACTATAAATATGTATTAACAGAAGCGCACTTAATCCCATTTGACATTAACTCCTTATCAGTTCAAAATATTATAAACGTGTATGGTCAGCAACCTGTATAGCTATGTATTGTATGTGTAGTATAGTATGCATATGTATAGTATTCTACGATAAGAAACACATTAAATGTACAAAAGGTAAGGGCTTCTAGGTTTTTTTAAAGGGAACGTATATCATAATTTCTGAAGATAGGAAAGATCAGATTAGATCAACACGAACAGGTTACGAAGAACTGCACGTTTTCTTTATTTCTTTTTTTTAAGAATTCAACTACCCCTCTGATGTGGAAGGAAGTCGTATTGTCACTCGCCGCTTCAAATCCCGTCACAGGAGTATCGTTGACGAATACAAATGAGGTGGGCTTGTCCTTGTATCGGCTGAATGGAAGCAATGCTTTAGTCACATATTGCATTTAGTATCCATATATAAATAGACAAAATCAAAGCAGCTGAGCACACTTTGTTAAAAGGTTTTTTTTTTGTTTTTGTTTTGTTTAGTAATCTATGAGCTTTATTGTTATTAATAAAAATTGGTAACAGATTATCATCAGAAAAAAATTATTAATAATTGTTAATCTCTACCACCATCAGGCATTTGTGATTGGTAAATTATATACAATAATTAATAAAATATATGTACATGTACACATACTATTCCTAATCAGATATAGTATTTGTCCATGATGTAATAAAAAACATATATTATACATATTCACAGAAAACCTAATGGGTTATTATCAAGAGTCAGATTTTGACATCCAAACTGCTTAAAAAATTTACTACACTGAATAACAATATTTAAAGAAATGTTTAACCACTTAAGAGTGGCATCAACACCTGCTCAGGTGTGGCTCTGTCGGTAAGCTAAGGTACCGCTTCAATTTATCTTAGTACCTATTATAGTATTAGAACGATGTACTTAAAACATAAGAACGGCTATACTAAATCTAATTAAACTTACATCAATACTTAGCTAGTTCCACAACTTAAAACCTGAAGTATATATTTTATATATATCCTCTCAGTAGTGCTTGTGGTCAATTAATTTTACTTGCAAAAAAAAAAAAACTAAAGCAAGAAAAGCTCCAAGACCGAAGAAAATCCGCGCATCATCGAGCGGGACGACTATTCCCTATGTAAAAATGTAGTCACCGGTTGAATGGGCCGTCGTTTGCCTCGAACATACACATGTAATTGCCTCGGTCGCATTTACATCGTATGATCATCGCTAAAGGTCACGCATGCCATTACCAATGCCGGGGCCCGTTCGGAAGGCCGCGCGGGTAGCGAGTGAGACATTACGGAGCGGGTAGGGCGGCAGCGCCCAACCGGTCGGGTCTCCGCAATGGCCTCTCTAAAAATAGTACCCGAGCCTAGAGTGCACCGACATCGCTATAATCAACCCCGTACACGTCGACTCTCCTATCTCACCGCAGGAGGTATTTATTCGCGATGCACTTATTGTGCCCGGTTACGAATAGTGACAGCGCTTGAAATTTATTCGATGAAATGTGGAATAACTTACATGGAGGATGGAGATAGAGCAAAAAGCTCGAGCCGAGCCTGTGTACGGCGACTACGCATGATGTAGGTGTGTGCACGTCTCGGAATCCATTGGAATGACACTTTGTAGGGGACGAGTTTGTAACAGAAATCTCTTTAACGACACCTAATAGTTAAGACCATGAAGGAAAGATCAGTCTAAGCTACATATTTTGTACAGAAAATGTCAGTTCTTGTATTTTCTTTAGAAACACACAACAAACCTGTGACAGGTCAGTCAAGAAAGATCGGTTCAAAACGATAAAATAAATTTAATCTATCAGTGATATAAAGTGAGTCAACGCTGTTAAATATTGACACCTTTCGGCAACAACACAGATGTTGAAATGAAGGCTTTGATGATAACCTAACAACAGGTGAATCACCTGCTCGTTTGCCATAGTTGAATGATGACCGTATCGAGTCACTTTGGTCGTCAGCTTTTGGTTTGCTACCCGTTAGCGTGCTGACACGTCCGATGATGAGCCAACCGGATATCCCCGAGGCGCCTAACTACGACCACAGCGTTTACTTCGGTACGCACCTCATTACAATGCGCGATGGGATTTCGATCTATTATTGAAGCGATATTATTCCCTCTTAAGGATATGTGTATCCTGCGTGGTGGAAGTGTTTATATATATAAAAACACTGATTCCGAAAACTTATTATTTAAATATAGGATTAAAAGCCACAGTCAGCGGCACCAATGCTGATGTGCATAGCTTAAATCATCATTATTGCTTCAATGAACGTTTATAACTGTATAAGGCATTCCATTTTAGGCCACAAATCTTTAAGGCGATAGTTAATAAGCCCGTCTCTGAGTTCCAGTTCATTTCTACTTTTTACTTGTGACCATGGCCATAAATGGTATAATACATACGTAAGCATTACGTTGGTAATATAAAACCAAGTTAAATACTCTTAAATTCGTACAATTGTGTTGTATTCACGTAAATACAGATCAAATCTTTATTGTAAAGATATTTTGAGTTTTATAGTTTAAAAAACCAAGCAACCGTTACTGGCATCCATGTTTATATCCTTTATACTCTGTACAGAACCTAGCTACGATGAACTTGATATATCATTGCAGCGTGCAGATCGCGTCAATCTGGATAAAATGAAATAACAAAACTTGCTTAAATAGACCATTTATTTAGAGAAGAAAGATAGGGCATTTATTTAGATCAAAAAGATTTTAAAACAGTGTATAGCATAAGATAGTACAGTGTATGGAGCTATCCTGCGTCTAATAAAAAGCTAGAAATTGTTACCACTAGAAAAATTATCATTTATTAATATTAGAAAATTAACGAGTGCACGTATCGTCTAAGCGTTTGCGGGCGTCCTCGATTCGTGTGGCGCACGCGTTGGACTATACGTGGCCGGTGCGACTTGTCCATGCACATCAGTATTCGACGAGCGCGTTTTGTACGTGACACGGCGCTCTCTCCCCTCGCCCACAGGCTCTACTATTTTCTAAATGTCCCCAACCGTACCCCTTCACGCCCGGGGCTTCGTTATTTCATAATAATTCAGATTGACACGATCTACACGCTGTAATTATCTATCAAGTTCATCGTAGCTGGGCTCTAAGAATATATTAGTAGCGACATGAATGTTTTGCCAGTAGTTGCTTGGTTCTTTTAACTATAACATACAAAAATATTTATCAGGTGCCGTGACAGACGACGTGTTAGTTAGTTAGTTCAACTTGTAAGCCATAAATAGACATATTTTAATTTGTTATTATTTAAATCAACCAAAGAAAAATTAAGCGCGTTCGTTATTTCATACATATCAATGAAGTCAATAAATAATCGAGTATTATGATTCATGAGTCGATTATTTTAAACGTGAGTGGAATGAACATGAATGAATTTATATTTGTCGGTTTCTGGCGTTTCTACGAATATTACACGTTGTTAATTAAAACAATTTCAGAGATTTTTTTAAATATTTAGGTAGGGTATGCTAAAATAAATGTTAATTTAAACATAGTATGCTATGTTACAAAGGGAAAGCGGTAGTTTCGGGAAGTGTTAAATGTCAATTTGCAATCTAAACTCATTTAAAAACGAATGTAGCAAATTGTAACTAGTAAGAAATATTTTGTGAAAATAATTCTTGTGGATCTGAGACACTATTCGGCAATATTCTTGTTGTGAAAGAAAAAATCTTAATTTTAATTAAAGTTAATTAATAATAACTTGCTGCCGCTGCTATCACATAAAAAAAAATTACTTAGTATCCGCATCACTCGTTGTGCATCCTGATGCATAAATAGAATGTTTATTTATGAGTGTCTGACATGGAAATATTATGATTATGGTAGCGTGGTAAATTTTTTATACAGTAGCAGGATGATGCAAGTGATATAAGCATCAATGCACATTGTTAATTAGACATCTGTCTGTCTGTTCCTTAAAACACGAGATACATGAATTAATATTTTTCTTTTCAGGGTAAATAATGCTCTCTTATTATAAGCAGTGCTGTGAAAAGTGTAGGCAGTTTTTATTCATTTTATAATTTGTTTTAATTAAAAAAAAAAAACTCTTGCATCAGTAAGGAATACCGCTGTGTCCTTTGCACATTAGTAGTTTGCGAGGTGACCACTTAAATGTTAATAATTCCATGTTGATCCTCGATGTGATTAAGTCTGATTAGGTTTTCTGTGACCATACTGTAGTAAAACAGTCAGGTATACAGATTTATTAGATATACAGAAAAGGTAATCGATAAATGTTACCGAGTCGTTGGACGCTTATCATTCCATTTCATTAATTGCCTTCGTGACTGTTATTAATCAAGCTCACGTAGAGTTCATAGACCTCCCCATGGAACCGTGGAAAATCGCTCGTTCCATTGCACTTTTGACGTCGCCAGACACATTGCTCGCGCCTCTACGATAGGTTCGTTTTATTTCCGTCGCTGAGCACAAAGATCGCTTCGTCTATTGAATTTTTTTTCTACAATCCACACTCACAAAAGCTCGAAAGAAAAAATAACGTAGTGTTCAGTTCAGTTCAATCGATATAGAACGTTGTATCTGATTGTTTTCTTCCGAGTTCTAATTCGATTAAAAGAAAATCGATTTAATGTTTGTGAAAGAGAGAAGAAAGAAAGAAAGCCGGCGATTTATAATCCTTTACTTAACACAAGAGACAATGTATCTTGCACTAGGTGTAATGACCGAAGAGTCCGGGAACCAGTACTCGTCACAGTCTTAGACCAGCCCCGCGATATGTGATTGTGGGTAAACGCAAATGGAATGTCCTGGCGGCGTTAGAAATTGAATCTTTCGCGGCCGTATCGTTTTTATTTTTATTCGATTGCGGAATTATTCGGACTGCGGTCGTCCGCGACAAGCATTGGACATTGAATTTAATTAGGCACGTAATACCGGCGGTCCGACCGCGAAGAATCTCTCATGCACTCCACGTCCGCTGTGCGTTTTTTATGCGACCCTCACTTCGGGAGAACACGCTAATTTCATGATTGACAACGTGACGTCCCGTGGGAGATGGGGAAATGTCAGACGAAAGAAGTCCGAGTCGATTTATTCATTTACGAATAAAGATAAGCCTTTGGAGTGCTTTTAAAGAAAAGGTCGAGAATCATTTTGATATGGGTGCTCATTAGTTATTTACATTAATTAATACTACAATGTTCATCGTAAATGAAGTTTAAATTATTTTCTATATATAGCTAATACAAAAATTCACTCGCATTGGTTTAGATTTTGAACTGGCGACAACGCGTTACTTCAGTCAAAATAGTTACGAATAATTGATGTGGAAGCAATTTTAAATTAGTTTTAAAATAAAGATGACAGTGCATTTACCTCTAATGAAGGATAATCACTGTATGGTGTTGAGAAAAATTAATAATAACTGAGATTCAAAATAAATTGCAAAACCTAACAATGTCATATCCCATGAGTTTAGTGTTTTTTTATCTATCTTCTACGTGATGAAATATCTACAACAGATTTTTTTATTGTTTCAGCTCAAAGGATAACGACGATACAGCTGGACGGCGTCCAATATTTCATATCAAGGATGAACCCGTACAGCCCCGAGCTCAACTACTTCCTAGCATACCAGTATTGCAGGTATAGAGGCTTTAATATCATGCTAATTATGTACATTACGTTTTGTAACAGGCCGTGCCTCAAGGGCTTACTACACTTAGCTTAGTAATTTAACAGGATTAACAGATTGTGCGTCAATTTTAGAATCTTTTAAAGGAATAGCACTTAGTGCACCACATATTTAGATCAAGGACTGGCGACAACGCGAACGCATAAGGAACAGACATATAAACATTCATTTCTTAATACAAAACAAGACAAGAAGATACGGCATGTCGGATATCTGTGCAGTAGATTGTATCGCCTCCCCGCGGGCGTCTTGCCTTGATATAATAATTACGTCGTGACTCGAGGCCTTTATCCGGCTGATCTTTATTGTGGCCCTTACTGAATCACAGTAAGGGCGGCGCGGTGGCGCATCGCAACGCCGTCGTGGCCAGACCGGGAAGCGCGGGGACATTTACTATACCGTTAACGGTTCTGGGAAAGCGCGAGAACAATATCGCCACCACGGCGAGCCACTTCCGCGCACCGTTCTCACTGCTTTAATGCCCGCGCCGTGGTTTTATAGCGCAACGTTCCCACGGGCAATCGGCGGGTCCAATGTGCGAGTAGCAATAAGCGACGCCTAGAACGGTATACGAGTAATTGTAAATTATTATTATTACCCCTGTTATTATTGTCGCATTGTTTTCTACACGAGGGTAAAAGGCTCATTTCGTTACGGAACAAGGTGGCTAAAGAGTCGACGGCTAATCCCATGTTAAGTGTTTACTGGTTCTTGTTTCCTCTACATCTTTGAAGTCACGGTTCTAGCCTTTAAGAGGTATATCGCGCCTGAGTCGTTCACCAGATGAAATGCAATAACATAATTCTAATTCATGTCACTCTTTTACGAGGCTATACTTCTGCCCTGAATGAACTAAATCAAAAATCGTGATGCGGTAACGGTTTATGTAATATTTGCTTCATGGTCCCCATCTCCAAATACGTTTACTGCGCCTAAGAGATCACAAAGGTCAGTCCCCTCGGCTCGGTCACGATGTCCTTCGATAGAGCCGCTGTCACGACCTACATATTTACAGTTTCAATTGTTAGCCGGCACTGCGGTGGTAACGTCGCTCGTGATATTTGAACGCTATCCCCCTTTATGGTGTCGGGTAAGGCGTAGGATTATTGAGAATAAGATTAAGGTCGCTACTTGAATGATACAAAATCGACGCTGCCAGTCTTGTATCGGCCGTAACGAGACTCGAATGGGACTGAACAAGTTCTTTATAACGACGCGTCATATCGCACAATAAGCGACATCAGGCCATGAATAATGTTCCAATTGATCACCTTCCGTTAGGACTTTTGGTGGCGACGAAAGCGGCTAACGGTGCACTTTGTGTGACCCTTAAGAAAGTTATTTGCCTTCGTTGCCATGTCTTACTATTAAATTCCTTTTCCAAATAAACACGTTATTTTGTCGACCACAATACATAGTTAGTATTGAGCACGTAATTATAATGAAAGCGTCTCATTGAGAATCTTCGTACAGAATTATACGCGTGTTCTTAAAAACTGGGCCGGCTGACGATTCATGAATACTGATGCGGCAGGACAAAAAGAAAGGATACAGTTATGGCGTAAAAATATGTCGATATACGTGAGACACTTTTATGGGAACAGCAATTATTTTCGCGATATAAAATTCATGTCGAGTGCGCCGTATGACGTTGCAAAACTTGGCAAGTGGTGCATTCGCGTGAATTAAATATTAATAAGTGCATCGCTTCTACCTTTAAGGACTTCAACTGTTTTTTTTACCAATAATACCTATCGTTTTGCAGTTCAGTTAAAACCATATACTCGTTAATGATATCAATAACCACGTTAAAAAAAGGTATCAAATTAAACGCAAAATACCACCAAAATAAGATTAAAAAATAATTTTAAAATATTCAAAATTTTCTTGCAATAGTCATTTGAAAAAACGAAGCTCGTGAATGGGTTGTTAATTAGAAAAAGCAGATCTTCAACTAGTGAGGCAACAACCTCGCACTGCAATTAGATAAATGTTATGCCACTTCGGTCATGTGGCCCGGCCTTAACCGATACGGGACACCGACGGTAGGGTTTTTAATCTCCCCGAGTTCTTTACTCCTGGTAGGAATGTAGTTCTTGTCCGTTGAGCGGCCGCAGCATGTATTTAGCAAATAATTGCCTCGCGATAAACAGGCTTTGCGGCGCAGACTCCGCCGGGCTATAGCCGCGTGCGATTAGCTGGAATAGCTATTTAGCTAAATCGCGTATTTCAATCCGGCGGGACTTGTTTCTAAGTGCCTCTTGTGACACTCGCACTGCCAGGTGCTCGTTACTATATGACCCGTTCTCAATTCAAGCGATGATTCTTTTTTACGAAGTTTTTACTTATTCATAATTATGTTAATCTAGTGCGTTAAATAATGCGTTTCATTTTGGTTAATGAGTACGTGCAGTATTTTTTGTCTTTTTAAATATTTAATTAATTTCTATTTCTTCATGTTTTCCAAGAACAATTCCCGTCTGCGTTTTCGATATCTCATCTATTCTAGTAAATGGCTTTTGCTCCTTCGTCATTGTGATATTTTTTGCTTTGTATTACTTCAACAAACAAGTCATCCCGAATAAATTTGAAAATATTTTTTCAAATTTGAAACATTTTTGTATTTGCTTTCAGATCTCTGGGTCTACAACTGGCTTCGTTCGAAACAAAGGAGAAAGCAGATTCCATAACGACTTATCTCTTGAACGCAGGTATGCTTCCATCAAGTCTTTTAATCTCATCAAAAATGAATAAAAACGCTACAAATTTATTACTGTATGTTTTAATTCGAATTAAATTTTCAAAATATTGAGAATAAGTTTTAAGAACTGTACAAACCCTTTATTTTAGTTTAAAATCTTTTGGGGATACTTTCAGGATACAACAAATACGACTTCTGGACGTCGGGTAACAATTTGGGCACGGACATGTATTTATGGATGAGTACGGGGCTTCCGTTCAATGCTACCTTTAACTACATGCGCCGTGTAAGCAATGTTACACCTTACCAGCACACTGACGACAGCATGGATCCCGTCGATCTACCCCAAGGCAGCACCGCTCCCCAGCGCACCGCTAGGCACGGGTATGAGTGCAACACTAATTGCTATCTTCGTTTTTTAATTATTACAAATAAACTATTTTTCTGCTTGCTGTTATATATTCCATATGCATAAAGCGGCATTCAAACATTTATAGGTATTCCAGGACCGAGCACGTGATGGCGAACGGATGCGTGGCCCTCAAGCAGCCCGATTTCCACTGGGAACCCCAGCACTGCGGCGAGATCAAGGACTTCATTTGCGAGCAGACGCGCTGCTACTACTACAACTACGGCTCCATCCCCGTGTCGTCTGCACAGGGGTAATGCAAGGTGAGATGCCAGCCGTCTCCGGAGGCCTGCTCCCCGACCAGCCGCGCGCTCCCATCGTACCCATCGTACACCACTTATAGCACAGCTTCCATTTAAAATGTCAACAGGACGACATTCTATGTTAACACCGTCCCGTAGTTACTAGATATCGATTAAACACGAAGTAGTTTGTGTGCTAACATTTCAGATGTAGACTCTTCTTGTGTGTCGGTCAAGTAAAGGGGGACGAAGCGCGCGCGCAGCGGGATTAGGCCTCTGTGTTAAACCCAACCACCAAACAAGATCCCTACACCCAAGAATACTGTGCCTAATGAAAGTGTGCACGATCACATTTATTGGTTTTGATTAATTCTAATCGACATAAATATTAAAGACAATCTCAACATGATTTCAAAATTTAGAAACATTTGGTGGGTGGGTGAAGGGGGCTTTGCTTGGTATCTCTAATCGTCGTCATTAATATCCCATAACAAACAGTTTTATCAAAATAAACTGCCACCGTTGGCTTTTGGAAATAGTCGACAGTGAGGCAGAATGAATGTCGTTCCATAACAAGACGGTTGGTCGTTGTTTCCCGCCGCAGGAAACCACTGTCTCTAACCACCACGACGACGGCGCACCCGCTCACCTCTTCGTCGCCGCCACCACCGCGCTCCGAGCACCTCCCGACCCATTTCAACATCAGCGTGTTGTTCGACAAGCTGCAGCCGTCGTCGCTCGATGGGCTACGTTCGCCTCACCTCAAGGCTGGCATCGCGTCAAGCAAGTCCTCGCCTCAGATCGACTCGCACTACTCGCGCGCCGCTGACGCACGTAGCCATGAGCAGGAAGAGAAGGAGGAGCCGACCCAGGGGCCTTACGAAGGCGAAGAGGGCATGCTGGGCGACGACGCTTCCGCCTACTTGGGCCAGGAGGCGCGCGAGGCCGGCGAGGCCGCCCCTTCGACCGCCGAGCCGGACGCCACCGAGCACTCCGTCCACGCTAGCGGTATGCTAGCACCACCCGCCTACTAGCGTCCGACCCGACGGCCGTATTAAACGATACATGACAATTAGCTGTATACCCTACCAAAAGTATTATTCATTATTAAACAGCATCTCGCGTGTAGAGAGGGTTAAGACATGTAGCTTGCTTCTGTGGGTGCATCTTAAGCATTGGTAAATCCATATTACGTAAATGTAAATGAGATTTTTATATACTTATAAGTATCTTTATGTATGATTTTTATTGGAATAAATTAACGGCGGGATTTAAAAGGTTTCTATGGGTAGTAGCGAAGGTGCTGGCGACTTGCTCCACGCGACTCGCCAACGTCTTCAGAAATTAGGGACATCGAGATGGAATATTCAATAAGACGTACCTAGACTTCATTGATATAATAAGTTAGTGTCAGATCTCCGGTATATCATTTAACCGTAAATTGTAGTTGTATTTAAGAAAATTGACGCTAATTAATGGTCTGGACATATCATTCGGAATAGTGATTTAAGACTATGTTTATAATATGTGACGCAATAAAATAAGTATAATAAGTTAAATCTCAAGAATTTAAAATATAAGTGATGTAGTGGAGTTAATAAATTTTAAAAATTTCGCGATGTTTTATTTTTTGTCAAATATTTCAATTGTCGATAATCAAATATGGTATACACGGGTTAAGTTAAATTTTGATATAATGTTCAAGAACAAAGCGCTTAATTCTAAAAAAAAAACATTGGTATACAAATATCAATATTAACATTTTTTATTATTGTTATTCAGTCAATAATGATAATATTTTTTTAAATAAACTTACTC
>DWHQ01000037.1:0-21950 GCA_018247955.1 Eurytides marcellus marcellus | reverse complement strand
AAGCTGAAATCGGCGAAAGTCTATGGGGAAAAAGTAATTTCAAAATCTAGAATTCATCTACAGTCATAAAAAAATCTATGTTAAAAGTATATTTACTGATGAATGGAATGGGTTTCTTTAAGAAAAATAACTATTCTATATGAAATATAAATGCTTGGCAATATGGTAACAAGGAATATCTCAAAACGACGCCTGCCGTTTGTCTGAGAGCTATAAATATTGTATGTTAAAAATTTCATTTAAATTTCATTCATAAAACATTCCGATCGCAATTTTAATTTAAAACCAAATTATTTTTAATTTTCTTCATCCTATCGCGTATTCATGTCCACATAACAATAATCGTAGAAAAAATCTACAGAGAAAGTTGAAAATTCGAGCCTTATGCTAGGCTTGCCTATAAGAGAAAAGTGTAATTTGTTTAGATAGTGTTTCGAACAGGTCAAAACTTTAGTTGGCTTTGCTTTACCCAGGGCATCATCTAGGGTGTTTATCCTAAGTGGAAGATCGTGGGAGTTTTACTCGTCTCTACTACAAATTATTTTTCTCTCTTTTAAGAAGAAATTACAAACCTATCACATCAGAGACAAGCCTTATTATGAGATAGCTTATGACTGTCTTAAAAGTTCTGGCCACTTGCCTATTATTTTGACGAATAACAAATTAACAAAGAAGATGAAATAAGAACACTTCAAAGGAACTTCTGCCATAGAATTTAGATTTAACGGGTGAATCTATATACATATCCACGTCAAGTGCTTACTATATACATTTTGTTAATCTGCTTCAGTATATGAGATTATCGATTATAATTTTTTGTTCTAAATCGCAATAACTTAATAGTTAAGATCTGAGAAAAAGCACTACTGTCGCACGGACTCTATGATTCAAAAGTAGTTGAGTTAATGTTTAAACAACAAACCACTGATTTGTGCTTTATCTTTGTTCTTTCTTTTAATAGTATTTATATATAATTGTCATATTTCACATGGACAAACAAGCAGATCACGAACAACTATCTCTAGTTTATACAAAAATCTGCAGAGGGTGGAAATCGCCAGATCAAACACGACCCCCTATGCCAAAACCAATAGCTCGACAAATCCGCAAAACACGTCATTAATTTCCTTGAGTTCTTTAATCTTCTTTCCAAACAATTATGTTGCAAATATTACACAACATTTATTTAGCACAACCTTTATCGTAACTCATTTGATTGTAACACGAAGGAAATTCCCTTATCTGTGCAGATCCTGATGTATCAATAGATCGTTAACTTATTGCGACCCTTTTCAGTATTTAAACCCCCATTACTGTTAAAGGCATCATTCGTTCAGTGTCTAACACACAGAGCAATACTCAAAACAGTTTTACTTCCAACATGAAGTGGGCGATAGTCATTTGCACCTTGGCAGTATTATTTCTGGCTGAAGCCAAGCAGCTGTCCAGATGCGATCTAGTAAGACAATTAAGAAAGCATGGTTTCCCAGAAAATAAAATGCGTGACTGTAAGTAAGAAATTATTTGTTTTTATTTGCATTTTTATATACATTGATGTGTCTCTTTCGCTGCTGAAACAGCTATGTTTTCTTATTTAAAGATTATCATTCTACCATTGTAATAAAATCAAGTGACATTCAACCTAATGTAAACTTAAATGCCCATGATTAGTTTTATACTTAAGTCCCCTAAAATATTGGTTATTAGTTTTTGAACATGTAATTGTGATTATATAAAGCAACTAGTTGCCATTTATGGTTATATTAAGTTTTTTATGTGATGACTTTTTATGGGAGGCCAAACCGCTTCGTAACGTAACGCGTAACGGCGCAAGTCTGTCTGACTTCAGTTAACAGTTTGACGTGATCACTTTTGTAGGGCGTTCCGCGATGCACACGTTTTTTTTTTTTTTTTTTATTTAAACTTATTTAATCAAGATATTCAGTTCGTTCTATAAAAAATCTGGTTTACTTTTGGTGGCATTTGTTAGAGAGTGGACATGAAAAAATTGTTTAAAATTTATCACAACTAACTCATGTTTAACGTTTAATGCGAAATAGTTGAATTTAGTTCTTAAATACTTAAAAAGCTGATTCTGGTTCAGCGTTTAACGATATTGTTTAACTTTTCTTAAAACGCTGTTCCTGGCTGTCCCCTTTTTTAATTATACATTATTAAAGCACTGATAGGATATACGTGCTTTAACAATTGCTATCCCACCTTTCTCTTAAATAATCACTGTATTATAAATTTTACACTGTATACAGTTAGTTACAGTATACAGTGACGTAATATACGTACTTATCTCTCAAAATCGGTCTGACTCGAACTTCACGTGTGATATGAATCATGTGAAAGTCGACACTATTAACGAAGGATGCAGAAGACCAGGTCACTTGGTTGCGGATGTCTCTTGCGTGCGGTGATTGGGTTACCGAAGTCGCTCAGCTCTGCAATCCGAGTGCGTCACCCAATATAGCGCGTGCTGGCGGAACTCGGATTCCGGTTATAAACGGGGAACTTAGTGGTAGGTCTTGAGAAGAGTGGTACCACTGCACTGCCGGTTATTCTACCGCCTAACAGTAATGTTCAAGCACTACCGGGTTACGGTTTAAAAAAAAAAAACAGCTCTCAAGAATAATAAGAATCATCAAATTCGGTACACCTAGTAAAAAGATACGAGGTAACACACCTAAAAAAAATACAGTCGAATTAAGAACGTCCTTCTTTTTTGAAGTCGGTTAAAAAAAAGAGTTATAGTCCCGCTGAGTTTCTTTCGTCAGTTCTTCTCAGACTCATCAGTTCATCAGTTCTTTTCTTTTCCGAACAGGTAGTAAAATCATTAGACGTCAAAAAGTTATTGTAAACCAATACAATTTTGAATGAAATATTTTGACTTTGACTTTACGAGTGCAAAGAAAGGCCATGCGAGTTCTGTGCGGCGCTGTGTTGTTATCGACAGAGGTGCCGATTACCTCCAGATGCACAATTTGCCCGCCTGGTCACTTTAACTGCTAAAAAACTATTTTATTACGGGAACGCCCTCTGACTTTATTTAACTGAATGTCAAACGGCCACAAGTCTACCTGATCAACTGTCCTGATGTAGTGTAGGGCACGAATTAACAAGAGAATTAACCTTTTCACTCTTACGTATAAATTTTACTTTTGCTATGTAACTATGCGAAAGATAATAGTTAACATTAAATTTTAACGTATTACGTTTATGGTTATTTTTCATGATAATTGTCTTCAACAATGTGTCTAAGAAATAAAAAGTAATGTAGTAATAAAAATATTAGTAGCAGTAGTAAGTTTGCTGAACATCGGGTTTAGGTTACATTTTAGTTACATTTAAAATTCGTTTATTAAGATGTTTTAGAAATACTCTTAGGGAGTGTAGATAAATATTACCGGGTTTTTTATGACATATTAAATGTAGAAGCGGTTTGTTATAAAGCGTAAAAGGCGTTACTGTTTCCTGTGTTCTATTATCTGTAGATTTCGTTCTTACAACTATTCCACTTTGGTCTCCTCGAAGTCGTGGCCAACTTAAGGTTTTCACGTATCCCGTAGCCATAACCGGATAAGACGTGACGTGTTTCCTCCCGATGCGACGCATCGATACATCTGTACACCGGTCCCACTCGAAACCGGTTTGTGCGTCTATCAAAAGTGATAGTTTTTCTGTGAAAAATTCCACACGTTATCGTTAACCGTGTCCGAGTACAGCCGGCCTATCGGCGACCATATTTTGATTTTGTCCCGACGTTGCTGTGGTTAAAATTTACAGGGACGAGGAAGTCTCTCTCGATGTTAAGTGACACGCCTGCCCATAACGAAACAGTGCTCTACAGAACCTGCTTGACTCTGCGCTGTGCTCTTCTTTCAGAGATTCAAGATTATCTCTGTGCTCAGTGCAAAACGGAACACAGTAGTGCTCAGACTTTGAGCTCCACGCTGTGCTGCTCTAATACGGTCTGCGTATATCCTTTTATCCAGTATTTACTCTGGAAACATTGCCCTTTAAACCGGAACACTAATGTATATATTATTATTTTATACATATGCAGTAGAGTAACTAAAACGCCCTGGTACTTACTCTGGTACTACGGAATCTGCAAGCGTATGAACACAATTTTCTGTATGGTAGGACCACATACGCACATACATAAAAATTTTACATTCAACATTTATATAATACTTAAACTGAATGTAACAATATTTGCAGGTGTGGACCATTGTTGTGATCTTTCTAAATTAGATACAATAAATACACTGTTTTTAAGGTATTAGAATTAATCATTAAGATTTCAAATTAATAGCGGTACTGTCTTGTGAAATTTAACATTTTTTACATAGAAAACTCCCATTCCTATGAGATACAATGTATACTTTTTCGGTTAATAATATTCTACCTGTATCGCGTAACTATATCTTTAAACTTACATCTCACTGATATATTACGTTTAACTCAATCAAAAAGCAATCTCACGCGTTCGTTCTCCCCTTCGCCGATGTTATCACCAAATAGTTTTTTAATAGTTTGCGTTCGTTTTGGTGTTCAGTTATTTGTGGGGATTACGTAATCCTCCGATAAGTGACGAACGGTTAGAAAGTTGACTTTGTCTAACAAGTTGTTGGTATAGTTTGCTAGGATAACTAATATCCTGTGGGAGAGTACATTAAAGTATTTTTGGAAACCAATTAATATTGTTGGAAACTAATCAATAGTTGGAAACCTAGGGGAAAAACAAAATGGAATATTTGATCTAACCTATACCAAACGGGGATGTTAAAATTACGAAAAATGTATATAATAATTTTATTTACGTTCAAGTTTTACTAAGACTGAGTTATGAACCGTTCATATCATCATCGAATAAGAACTCACGCTACCGACAACTTTTAACTTTTACTCTTTAATTAATCATTTTGCACTTGATCAAAGTAGAAGTGTTTGCCTATCTTTCTCGTCGATAATTGACAATGTTATATGGAAAGTTAGATTAATTGCGTCGACAACTTTAAGTGGTTCAGCAAGGGTTTCTAGAGCTATCTACGTGTGTTCATACACTATGACCCAATGAAGAAGAGATTTTAAGTAAACAAAAAGTTCATTAAGAGTTGGAAAAAAGCCACAAAGCTTCTCCCTGAGCGACACTCAAAAGGCGACGCCTTACTCGTTCTCTTTATAACTTTAAGATTAACCAATAGTCCATTTCAACTCGTCACGTCACAACATCAACACAAAAAATTTTAAATAAATTGTATTCCCGACTATACTTCGTCACATAAATGCAATAAGTTACAGTTTACAATAATAACCAAGTAGTTTGGCTAGGCAAAGCGGATCTTATATAAATAAAATGTTAAGAACGACGACTCTAAAGCGCCGATTGTCCCCGAAAGTCGACGAACAAACTGTCCATTCGAATAGTCGTCGCGCGTCGCATCTGCAGGTGGTACCGTTGCTTCTACGTGACGGTGGCGACGGCGACCGTCCGCCATTAGTTGCCCATTAGGCGCAGGACGTGGCACAGTTTCCCACTTCGACGGACAATCGATGTTAGAGCGCATTGAGAATGGGAGCCTCGGCTATTTCTAAATCTCCGAGTAAAATATTCCGATATATATAACTTTTTAGATGTTGTAAGTTCAATGCTTTTTCATCTATACCTTACTCGGAATAATGACGATAAGGATGACCATATTATTACCCATTATCGCGTGATACGAGGTTATCCGTAGATTTTTTATGCTGTTTAATGTATCCGTATTATCCAAAGAAATTATGTAACGGAAACGGAAATGTTACGGAAATTATGTAACATTTTAACGAGAATAAAGTGAGCTTAAAATGAAAAAAATAAACACTATACAACAATGAACTAAGTTACACATTTAGTAAAAGTAAGGCTTTTGTGTGTTATAAAACTACGAATATATATTCGTAGTTTTATAACGTTCACAGCATTACACCCCAGATATATTAAACTGGGATGACCCATATGCTCATTGTTTTGTAAGGGTTGTATAACGTTTCGCTGCATTTATCAGACTTTTTATGCTATTGATAAATTTTAATTTTCACTTCATATATAAAAAGTAATAAGTAAGTTAAAATATTATTTAAAGTATAAACAGCGTTATACTATTTACAACTAGACCACGTATCTATAATATTTTTTTTTATTTGAAATCATTCTCTTATCATGAGAGATCTTGAACTGATTTTTTTACGGTCTCAAATCCGTATAAACGACGCGAAACGATAAATAAACTGACCGTAACTTTATCTCTTCTTATATTTACGGTAATTTTTTTTCTGGTTTAATTTAGAGAGCATCGGGCATCATTATCTTCGTATAGCTAAAGGTTGCACAGCGCATCGCGTCGCCAGCCATAAACGGTACGCGATAATCTGCCCGTCGTACATCGGTATTCATACGACAACGGACGAGGCGGTCGCCGTTTACTCATATACGTTAATTCAGGGTGCCGTAAAGGAGGTGAATAATTACCTGGCGTTTAGTAAAAAGCGGCCCGGTCGGCTGCGCTCCCATCGGAGATGCGGCCCGCGGCCTTGTTTCTTTTTTCTCTCTCTCCAACGGGGGGTAAAAACTACCGACGCCCGCTGACGCACCGATGGGAAGCGAACGAGGGGTTGAGATGCCCCGTGTGCATGATGCCCGTGCTAAAGCCGCACCAGTCCGTCAGTCTCGCCGCGCCGCCAGCGTGTAGCGGTCGTGTTCCACGCGGGGGGAGAAGTGACGGTCCCTCGCGCCTTATCGGCTGTTGTTCGCGTTCTACCGTCGTGAGCGCACGTGTCCGCCCAAACGCTCTCGTGCACCTGTGACGCTGCGATCCGCGTGATGTGACGGATCGGTCCTGATCCTATCGTTGTGTGTGCCGTTCGAAGTACTGTGAGATATTAGAAATAAAGCAGGCATTACAGGGACCCTGCCGCTGCGCTCGAGTGTACCGGACGGTAGAGAATTTCGGCGACAGCCAAGGCGGTGCGCATCTGCAGTTGGATGCACGCCAACGTTGCCGCTGAAGAGGTGAGCGAGCAGGCCTACGTTTGTCGACATGGCTTTTGCCTTTTTGTTTTGCGAAATTAGTCAAAATATGCGCAACGCGGACTCCTTATCTGCGCCGCGTTCCGTTATCGCGGCCGCTTGACTATTTATGTTTACGATAAAAGTTTTATCGAATATCCGCACACTTTTCGGTGTTTATGTGTTTTGTTTTTCTTTCAAACTGCTCGCATGTCTGCTAAGGTGTATTATTATCTTTTCGAAAACGTTAGGTCATTGTTTATGCCTCAAGCGTATGGACATCTTTCGTTGCACACGTCATTCATGCGATATTGTTTATTTGTCGCCGGTCGTGAAGCATGCCATTCAGTATGCACGGTTCATTGCTACCTAACACTTGGAAGGTAATTGATATCTGCGCCGTAATTGAGCGTTGAAATTCTGATGTCACTTGTTTCTTATGAGAAACCTGACACTGCCGTTCTTGTTATGACACACTGGTCACCAAATACCTACCACTAGCTATGTTTGACGTTCTTCAAACGTTTTGGATGATATGACCCAATTATTAATGACTCTGTGACAGTGATGTCCCATTTTTATCTTTTAGTTTTAACAGTCTTACAAGAGTGACCTATTAATAAATTTTCTTTGTGTTATTTTCGCCGAACATAATTTACTTGTTATATTCATTACTATTCATATAAAGGCGTATGTAAAAAATAACAGTTGTAAGGCATAATATCTTAATCTCTAGCAGTGAATTAATTCATTTTTAATTACTATACTTAGCCGTGGTAATTACATAATAGAGATGTGCCATAGTTGGTAGATCTTTAAGAGGGCGTGATAATAGAGCACGATGATATCTTTTCACGGCGGAACGGCTTGCCGATAGCATCTTCTCGACCTGTTATTTCTTATTTTAAAGTTTTATCAGCTTTCGAGAAAATTCTGAAGCTAAAGTAAGTAACGTAAGATGCCAGAGTATCCGTCTCACCTTGCCATCTTTTAACTCCAACGCTAAATGGATTTGATAACCCGTCGCGACCCGTGATAAGCATACGCTATCGATTTTACGGTAAGTGCTAAACGCAGTGCAATTTCGTCCAAATTACCGTTCCCAACCGAGAGTCCATTAAATCTGAAGCCGGAGGAACAAAGTGATAACTTTTTTATTTGTTTACGTTGCCACTTTATCTTTGATCATGGTGAGTAGTAATGATTTACGCGTTTTGCGCGGCGTACCATTGTTAAATATCATCCGCGCCCCCAACATTCGTTACCGTCGGACAAACCGAAGTGTAATAAAGAGATAATTGCGCCCCGATGCCTGGCTATAACTCCTGGTTCGATGATAGCGCGTCGACAGACGGCGGGTCGTGTACGTGACTCCCACAACGGGCTCTTTGCTTCCCGTATCACGTCCGACCAACGCCGCGAATGCCTCAACAGCGGCCCTCCTTCATTGCGAAACAGTCGCCTCTATTAACGCCTAGCCGCTCACGGAATCGTATACTCTAACCAGAGGGCCGTCCATTAACATTGGCAGATCACATACGCATTTCCAATGATCAATGAGCGGGCCCGACTCGAGTGGAGCGACTCTGAGTCAGGGCCCACTTCAGAGTATTGAAGCTCACCGAAATAGCGTGTTCAAACGTGCGCGCGTCTAGCCGTGTTTTTTGGTCCTCGCGAAACCTCCTCGTCACTCATTCAATCGGCCACGGCTGGCACGCCGCCAGCGTGTCGCGGGCGCCGCGGTTCGGTCCACTTTTATAATCGAACACGGCCGCTATGCGTTTCTCGTTCGCGGAGTCCCACTCCGTCACGTCGTGTCAAAGACACCTCGCCCCACGACCATCGCCATCAGTATGGCGCCGAGAGAAAGCGTGCTCCTATGCGTTTCGGCTCGTCTCGCGGTTTTTAGTTGTTCCGAGTTATTAGTTTGGGTTTTAGGCAGAGAACGGATCCATTTATATCTATGAAATCCATAAAAGATTACCGCAGCTCATGGAAGCAACTCCGATTAAAATTTGTGTGCCGGAGATCTGAAATAACGCTTGCTTGAGCTTCACTTCCACTGGCTGCAACAAAATTGGATACTGTTTTGTATCTGACAGCAGTTGTACGACCTGTTCTTTGGACAGGACTAAATTTGTAAGTCAAATTTGAATTTAAAATGTCATCGTACGGCTGTGGCGTTGCAATATCCTAAACTCGGTTATCAACCTAAAGACCGGAGTACTATCCCCAACGAGCTGACCTATTCATCCAACAGACAGCACTGTGGATCTATCAGCACGTATGCCATGTTGGAAGTGATCTATTTTCGGGGGCTGCGTTCGTCGCTCGTCGCAAATTCGCCGCTGCATTGGGCCCAGCGATTATCCCGGCCGAAATTAGTTTTACGAGTGGACGACCGTTTCTATGACGCGCACGCACACAACGAGCCCCACCGCCACTCATTGTGCCGTTGCCCGTATATCAAAATAGAACCCGCGAAACGCTTACGTTACACCACTCGCATGCGTCCGTTTCCGTGGCCTTGTGATTAACGCTATTATAATTGTTGCATAAAATTTATCGCCGCCCGATTACGGATATTGTATTGTTTTGTTTTATTTATAAATTTACGTGCCTTATTTGTTTTATTGCAATTTATTTGCAAGTATTCGCAGGTTATCAGTTTCTTTGAAGTGACGTGACTTTTAAAGTCAATTGAATACCGAGAAATGAATATATATCGCGTCATAAAGATTCTCTTAATAATTAAACATATAGTTAATTACAAAAAAAATGCATAATGTTACAATAGAAGTAATTTAAGGATTTTATGGGAGTTTGAGTTTTAAAATTGCCAACGATTCGAAGTCTGTACATATTACAAATGCATAGATATATGTAGCAAGTACATATGCACCTATGCGTTTATACTATTTGCGTGAATGCAAAAAATTCATAAGTAGTAAAACGACATGAATGCAGCACTGATCCCTACGAGCCGCGTATGCAAATAGCCAGAATTGATACGCGTACTAGGAAGTTGATCTGTGTTATCGGGCCATCGGAGGGGCGGACAATGCGCCCACTGTGCCGAAAGCTGCATTGCGTTAATTATAATTCGGAGCGCGGACCGGTCGTCGTGACCCGTTCTCGTCGCTCTAAAGTCCGAACGATCTAATTGACGATGTATTCGTTCGATTTCACTCTCCGATCACGCCCTCTAAACTTATCTTAATCCGTGAAAAGCCTTGGTTGGGGTCGTCTGAAACGTTGACACTTGGTGGCTTTAACGTCAGGAATGGGAACAGTAATTTAAGGTTTTTATAGAATGTATTAACCGACTTCATATAAAATCTACTTTCGATATACCGTTAACAATAAAAATACGCATATGTAGTGAGAACTCAAAAACTAGTAAACTAAAAAAAACAGTTTAATTGAGAACCTCCTCCTCTTTTAAAGTCGGTTAAAAATCCAATGTAAACCCCATTCAGACCTGGTTAGCAGTACCTTGCGAAATATGGTGTCGCGTATTTTCGGCACATTACGACTTATTTTCCTTTTTCCATCTTAAAGGCTAGCAACGCATTTGCAAGAGTACTATTTCTACTCCATAAAAAAAAAATCTCTAAGTAAAAAAAAGACTTAAATATCAGTGTTAATCTCTTTATTTCTTGATCGTTAGGCGACGTTTGATATTTAATATTTTGTAAACAATAACGATTTGATTGCCAAAGTTTTACTAATTAGAGTTACGTCTTGAGGAAACTTATACAAATATAAAAACGTTTCAAAGACCCATGTATTTAGTTCAATTCGCATGGAAGCCACACTACAGCTACGTTAATGAACACGGTGTATATGCTCGTTTCACAGCGGTTTTTTTAACGACTGAAGAACTGTGTATCCAGTAAGCGCCCAGTAAATTCATACGGTAATGCATTCGCGTAAAATTTTATTGTTGCAACGGCATCGAAACGTCATGCGGACCTGAGCCCTCCGGCATATAGGGACGCGCGTTGGAAAAAGTGGAAATTCGCAGAGGGGCTAGAAAATCGGAACACGTGGACCCTTATACGGCACGCGGAACTCGTTCCGAGCTGATGATCGTCCGGGCCAATCGAATTCGAGTAACGGTCCGAGTTGGGGACAAAAAGAAACAAAAGAGCGACTCTCCGCGCTCTCATCCTTGATCATCGAATCACATTCGGAATGCGGGCCGAATAAGTGGCGCCGAAAATGGGGACGGCGACGATTCCGAATATAAATGCCATCGGGTAATCGTTTAAACGTTTAATTCTCGAATTGCCACACGTTTTACCTTACGGCTAACTGTGCTTATTGGTACTTATCATACTCATAAGCCGCTTTATCGTAAGATCTCGCCACACGATTAAATTCTATGTTGCCGTGTGATGTTAATTTAGTTTTCTTTTTTATCTAGCGTTCGGTCCGAGTCGAGTAGCAGAGATGCCGTGAAACTTCAAACCGAATGGGAATAATTATGTCAGGCCGTGGACTAGATACCTAAATGTCACGACATTTGAGTCCCGTCTGAACGCTGTACGACTTAACGCTAGGATAATCATAACACTGTACTACGCTTCGGTACACCGGGCCACGTCGACCCTTTACCACCTAGGTTAAATATATCGAAACACTTCAGAGAGCACGTGTGCTTGGTGTTTATTTGGTGAACCTCAAAGACGGCGCCGGGGTTTATAAATAGTATTCCGTATTTTATCGACTAATTTAAGATGTGAACTTGTTTTAAATAAAACGATAAGCAAGCACTCGTTGTATACCGATCAAATACATTTATTGGTTTTCAAGTTGTCAGATTTTCACGCTGAATAACGCCGCCGTCGGATATAATTTTTAATTAACAATCCGTTGCGTAGTTAGTAGAACGTGCCCCTTTCTGCTGATTAAATGTCATCCGCAAGTTCGTGAAACGATAGGGCTGTATAAAAGGGGATGATTATTAAAAGTTTTACAAAGCGAATTTTAATTTCAACACAAACACGTTCATCGCAGCCACGAGTGGTCTCTAGTCGAGCGATGTTAGTCTCATTGATGTTAAAAACTAGTTAAAAAGTTAAAACTCCCACCGCGAGGGTTTTTATAGATAAATATAACATTCATGTACAATATCTTTTGAAGGGCATGAAGGCAGGTAATCAATTCTAAAAAAGCCGACCATTACATAAATTAAATAGTTATTATATATTTAGATACAATCCAAAGAGCTCTGTCATTTTTTTTGTAATAGTACTCCCTGCTCTATACATAATGGACAACGCGAGTGATTTGCCAACATAAAACACGTGCGCGTGTGTTTTTTGAATATTTTTTGCTAACGTTCTTTCGATGCTGCGATAACAATTTAGCGAGCCTAGCGCAGAGCTAGAGTTGGAGCTGTATAATTAGTTCAAATACCGTGGTAGTGTGGGCACTTGCCTTGCTCACCATCGACGACTCTGACTGACTGGCCGGTCTCGATACTAAATTCCATAAAAAAAGGTTGAGACGCGGAATTACTACGGTGGAAGCTCGAGCCGACCGGTCGCATTAGCTATCTAGTTCCACAACGTTCGCTGGATGTTTGCATTGCGCGAATGCGAAGCGACATCGCCGCTAAGCCCACTCGGCCGGTGCAGGTGGACGGGGCGTCTTTTATGGCATCGCTGGAAAAAACGACAGCCGGGCCCTCCCCATATCGGTTGATGCGCACGCGGCGAAAGGTGTCGTAAGTCGCAACCCGTCCCGCGGCGAGACGTATAACCCTAAGGCCACTGAAATACGTCGATATAAGCCGCGGCGACAGAAATTAATTTTCACCGACAACTCGTCTACTGCGATTAAATCGTGCGGCCGCCACTCGTTAGCCATTAAGAATGTTTTCCCGCGACCACCGGCGTGGCGGAGGTGCAATTAATTAAATAACCATTTGAATTTTTCCCTGCACTTGATCGCGTGAAATGAGAGAGTGTTCTTTTAATGGCAACCGGCTTACCGCCCGAACGGGCAGTTCGACATGCCTTCATCAATTACGACAAATGTAAAAGCGACAAATAGTTTTGAGTTGCCGTGAGACGTGTTCGATATGCCGCCTTTTCTGCCGTCTTATCTAGTAATCGCATGCATACACTTCCTGCAACGGTTCCATTTATCTTGAGTTTAAAAAAAACAATGCAGTTTTGTATTTAAAAGCTTATTCGGCAACCAACTTTACTTGTTGGACATGGGATTAAAATAAAGTTTCTTTGTATAGCCTTGCACACTGATTAGCTCTAATAATAATGGTCCATTCATTTGATCCGATTACTGGAAACCCCTTACGTGGACTAAGAGAGTATAATGATTATTGCTCATGGGAAACCTGAAATACAGAAAAAAATTAAGTCAATACTACGCGATTAGATCCATTGATTTCGGTTGGATAATTTCCGTCTCTAATCATAAAGTCCTATGTTCTTAATACCACATAAAATACACACCGTATTGTACATGTAGCGTCGAAGAGACAAACGCCGTTAATGTTAAAATTATCAAAAATATGTTTTCACCATAAATTGTACAACAAACAAATCTATGCACAAATCCTACTCATTCCTAAATATGTACATATGTGCTAGTATTAGTATGACATTCAAAATCGTACAAACTTACTATCAAACTAGCTATGGAATGTCATAAAGAAATTCACTATAGCTTTATCAAATGAATTTAACGAATCCTTAGTTAAATACTAATGCTATTGGTATTTCTTGTTTGCCTACAAATAGACGACGTGCAATTGATTTTGTGAAATAAAAAGTAATGTTTAAAGCGTTGTTTGCCATCGCGTCTGCATACACTCGCGTTATTTGTTTGATCTGCCACGTGGATAAATGCAATAACACTAGCGGCGGTTTCTTTTCAATCATTCCGATATTCAGATCAAAAGGTGAATTTTTTTTTTTCGCTCTGCGTAAACAAAGAAATCTGCGGAATTGTAGCAATGTCTGCGGTTTGACGTTGGTATGTCAAAAGAGAGGAAGCTAAAATAGCAACCGGTAATCTTTCACACTGATTTTCACTTGATCCTTGTTTATACTACATTCAGCCGCGCCCGCAGTCTCAGGTAGTAGTTTGGTTATATTATCAATTTATTGAAGTGCTTATTAATTGTAATAGGAAAACACTCCTTTATTTATTTCGTTCGGCGTATGTGATACGTGACTGTTATACATTAGCAGTTAACGTCGCAATCGATTATAGGGAAGGTCCATATGATTCCATCTGTTATCAGTGCAGTCTTCATTTAAAATTACACAGACTCCACGGATGACCCATTGCCGTGATGGTGCACTTTATTGTACTCAACTCTCTAGACAGAACAAAGAACTTTGTTGTTCACAAATAACAACGTTGTTCCGACTCTGGATTTCATTATTCCAGCTTGTTATAAATACCCTAGCGACACGAGGATTACTCTCTAGTTGGGATATAAAAACGAGAGAGAAGCCGCAGTGTAAAGGTGTGGACTTGAATGCGATTACATAGCGATTCTATTGCGATTTAATTCGTAATTCGCAAACACGCTACACGACGTCCTCTATCGCAATCGCGGCTATTTCCGATTCGTTTAACATTCATCGTGCGACTTTGAGCGCGCATTATGATTGATTTGTTTTTGATAGCGCGCACAATACATCTAGGCGTAGTGGATGCGTTTTCTATTCTAGATAGTTATTCAATTGACAGTGATTGTGCCGTCGCCGCGACATGCGGGCCCCGAGTGATACGGGACTGGATCGCCGGACAATTACTCCACCGCTGAATCGCTTTAACCTCACACTGATTCATAGCACGTTTCCTATATACATCGTATAAGTGCCCTAAGCTGTTCAAGTTGTCGTATTCAGTAAAATCTATTAGAAATCATGAACCAGACTAAATACACCTGTGTCATAGTATTAAACAAATTAAAATATAAACATAATTCCATTTTTTGCTAACTATATAATGTTTGTTTTAGCAAGCCTAAATAAAATACCAAACAAATTGTGATTACACAATGAATGTTCTCGTAACCGTACGTTGTTAGAAGAAACTATTTTGCATATTTCATTGGCCTTATTTTTATTAAACCTCTACGTGTCAAATGCTCCGTAAACAGTTTTATTTGACATTGTAATGGACATCTTTAGGTGAATAACTTATATTGCGTTCAAAAAATATTAGAATTATCAATGATTAAATGGCTCTGTGGGTGCAGTTGCTACACAATGAGGTTTAAGTTGCGGATAATGACTTCAATTCCCACCCGAAACAAGTGTTTATGGGGTATTATTATCTTTATTTGTTGGTATTTATTATTATTAAAAAAATGGTTGTAAACTACTGCTAAGAAATGGCCTATGTGACTCTCCATTCGGTACCATACAAATAAAAATATTTTACTTATTTATTATTTGATTCCGTAGTTACATTGCAGTGTGAATGGAGGATAATATAACGGACACATTTATAAATATTATAATAGTGTGGATGCCGACATACAATGACCGTTTGTCAAATGTTGAAAACTTCGGCCCATTTCGCAAACTTAATTACAGCTTTACATAATACATTGTCCAGGAGCGAAGTTTGCCTACACCTGAAGACAAACTTCTCCCATACGAACTTTGTTATTTGCGTCAAGGCTCTGGGAACGACGTGCGTTATAATTTTAACTACACTGTAGCGTGTAGCGCCGGTAGTTTGTAACTGAATCCAACTTTGTACTCAAAACTTCCGTATGCGAGCAACCCATTTATTATCTACGTACGAACTCTGGACGCGTGCGAACTTCAAGTTTTACTACGTTGCGGCTACCTTATGGAATTCCAAATGCAATAATCGTGTTACTATTATGTTTAGAGATGTCTTCGTGCGTTATTGTTATTAAAATATACATTTTATTATACGAAAAAAGATATATTTATGTTCTAGTAAAATACTTCAATGTCAATCTTATAATAATGTCATTTTAACCATAGTAAAATAAAAACATTTACTTCAAGAAACGTTTTCTCACTATTAAATTAAATCAACTTTCTTTAAAATTTGACTACAGAAAAGTTTTCTCTAATTTTGCACAACTAAGTCAAGTGTATGTATACAACATTGCATGTGTATTTCACTCCACGTCTGATCGGTAGACGTATTGGGGGTTTTTCTATCGAACTATTTTGGGAATAAAGGACAGCTTTCGGCGAACAATTTTTTTTTGTCGCCACCCTTCGCAATGCTCATTGACGAAGCCTCGTTTATTTGACGGAAAAAATAATAGTACATTTCTACCTGCGCCGGGGCAAGTGTTGTTTGGATATACGTTAGCAGGTGGCTGCGACAAATGCTATTGTGTTATAGCAAACATGAGGACCCTAGTTTTGAGACCAATCTTTCCTTTGAACGTGCATTCGTATTTATGTTTATGGTGATTTAGTCGATTCTATTTCAAACAGAGAAGATTGTTGCAATATGTGATTTCGAAAACATAACATCTAGTCTATTTGGTTTAAGGGAGTCGTTGGTGTTCGAATTTTAAAGTCCAATAACTATGAGATGTCTATGAAAACAATTTTGAGACAATTTTTTTTTCCAATCGGTTGATAATTAGCTATTATCTAGGTATTCCGTTAAATATGTGCGGACAAATACAGATATTTCTCCTTCTGTAGTCGGTTAAAATCATTTTGCCGAACTTGAGGGACTACTCATCCTGTTAATGTTACAGCAGAAACTCTGAATTTATATAGATTTGAGGTCTTCTCAGATGTTTTTCTCCACTTTAAGTAAGCAATGATTCATATGGATACGTCATCATCGTATGCTGATCAATAAATACGTTGTATGAACATGACCAAGGATCACTCAAAAATGTATGAAACAATTTATGTATTTATTTTTTTATATTTCAATAGAATAGAAGTTTCGAATTATTCAGTCATCTTCATTTTCTAAATTATTGATTTTTATTATTTTGACTCGATCTACACAGATATTTTTTTTTAAATAGTCTTTTTCTAACATTTTCAAAGTTTCCATAAATAATGAAAAGCAAATAAATAAATATTAATGCTCATTATCGGTTTACAAGCGATTTCAAAAGTATTGGTGTCGAGATGACAACCTTGTCACCTATCGCCAGCCTGTTCGTGGACATTAAACAATAGTCATCCGAGAGCCGTGACATTGTTGAAATAACTTCGTGTCGTGATTCCTAAACGTTGTTCGGCGGGCTTATCAGCTAAAATTAGCAATCAGCAAGCGATCAACGAAAATTGTGCAGATGACTTGCGATCAATTGCTTTATGTCAAAAAATTTCGTATTACGTTATACATCGCTTACTTTTCGCTCGCTGATCGCAAATATGCACTTTTTGCCCGCACAATTGTCAAATAGCGATCAAGTAGCAATAAATAACCAAAATGGAAAGAATGTCAAACAGATGTTTCTAATTTTATTTAAGTATGTTGAAAAACTGAACCCATGTTTGGCGTCTATTTTAAGGGTTTAAAGTGTTCATAACAATCGCCGTTTTAAGTGGTTAAACCAAAAAATATAAATACTGTGCCGAGAGGTGAAACTTTCAAGAGTTTCGTTGGATTTTGTACTCTCAACTTAAAATTTGACGAACTTTTTGTGAAGTAAGTAAATGACGACGTTTAATTCAGTTTTAAATTATTAAAATTCAAAACACACAACTAACAAATATTTAACCTTCTTTTCAGTACATATAATAATATGGCAAATAGAGTTTCGAATGACCAACTTGAAGAACTCCTGGAATTCCTTGTCGAGCATCCAGGCTTAGCTAAAGGGGTAGGACTTGGGGCAAGATCTAAAGAAACTGTTGATAAACTGTGGAATGAGCTCGCCGCCAAGCTTAATTCTTATGGATCTGGGTCTTCAAAATCCGGAGAACGGTGGAAAAAAGTTTGTATTTTATTCTACATAAGCCTCTGAGTAAATTTTTTTACTCATTTAATTGTTGTGTCAATAGTTCTTCACTACTTGATGTTTGATTTTTGTTTTTAATTTTATAGTATTGGGCAGATATTAAACACAAGAGCAAGGCCAGATTAGCTAAATGGAGACGGGATGCTTTGAGTACTGGTGGTGGTCCAAGTAGCAAAGAAGATTTGTCAGAAATAGACAAAAAAGTCTTGGCTATTATAGGGGAGCAAGCTATATTTGGTGATATTGAGCATAGAATTCCTGTATTTGTAAGTTCTTCAACATTAACTTAACATAATAAAATATTTTGAAGTCTACTTATTGTTAAATGTTTTGTGATATTTATATATAAATATTATTATACTATTTTAGAATACACAACTTGAAAATGTTAATCCGACTGTACCAGAACCTCAGGAAGTAATTATAAAGGGTAAGTTTTTCTAATACATAATATATTTTAAAAATGTATCATGCTTTACTGTTATATAGTATTCAAGCAGAGTTTGTTTTAGGTAATGTGGTAGAAAATGTGCCTATAATTACAATAACACCAAACTCACCTTCAACACGGGGACAGACAGCAAGAGTTTGTAAGTCTTTTGACATGCAAGAGAATTAATTTCTATTTCATGTATCTCATTAATAACAAATTAAATTTGAAAAGCTTAGTATTTTCCGGTATATACATACAAACATTTATTTTATACTTATTTTTGCAGACACTTCAGAAATTCCAGTGACTCATGGCCCAGTTTCAGGTCTTACTGATTCAGAAACACAACTAGCTGAACTTTCACGGACTGGTATGTATTTTAGTTACCTACCATCTAGATTTCAGTAATATAATTACTATTTTACACATTACAATTTAGTTTTCTTTACTTCTATAATAGCACTGCAATTTAAATTAATCTGCCTTGTTTAATTTATATTAAAAGTTTTATGTATCTATGAATATTTTTGTGGTAAAACATATATACAATAAAGTTAAAAATCAAACAGTGCATTTTTTGTTATAAAATTAACTATGAACTTAATCTTCTTGTTACAGAAGTGCAAAGCCCAGTCAGTAGACCATCTGTTGATCGCTCTGGCCCATATAGACGTAAACGAGTTGCAAGTGCTTCCAGTAAGCAATCTGCTAACTTATTTTTTAATGGATGTTTCTTAAAAATGTAAACAAAAGATATAATGCAATATTTTTATTACATTTTAGGTCAATTCAAAATTCAGCCAGAATGGGTAATGGAATTAGAGAAAAACAGGGTGGAAGCGGAAAAAAAACTTGCAAGTGCTGCTCTTATAATGGCAGAAGCATCTCATGTGCAAGCTGAAACTGCTCGTGTGCAAGCTGACAGTGTGAGTGTGCTAGTGAAACTTGTACAAAAACAAAGTGAAGAGATTCACATATTACTGAGCACACTCAATCAAAATCAAGCAGATCAAAAAGCAGCAAAACAGTAAAAGTACAATGTCATTTTATAATGTGTCAAAAGAAATATGTCTTGTAATAAAACAATAAATCTGGTATAAATATATATTTTTCTTATTTTATTTCATACAGTAGGTAGTAAAGAAACCAAATTAAATGCACATTAAATTTGTAAATTTCTATGTAATAAAAATTACATGAACATTTTTATTCATATTCTTTATTTACATTTTCACACATGGTAGAATTTGAAAATAGAAACATCATGAACCCTGTTGGGGCACAACAAATACAACAATTAAAAGTCAGTATTAGCTGTAAGATAAACATTTCATATTACTATTTAACATTTACTAGGTATATCTAAAACAATTTTGCATACTAATTTAATAACTCCCAATAATTTATATGACAATATAAAAATAGTTAAATGAGAATTTTGTAATTTGTGCTATCTAGAATTAATGTTTATATCATTTTATAATTATTTTATTTATGCTATTCAAATATAAGAATAAATAAATTAATTAATTTTATGTAGTCTATTTCTTTATTATTTGGAATTTCTATCCATTTTAACATAAATAACAATAGGGCCGAATTGAAATAAGGCAGATGTAAAGCTTGGCTTGTTTAGTTTTGCTATAAAGGATACATTTTTAAGGCTAAGGTGATCATATGTTATTAAGAATAAAGAAAGCACATAACTTAGCTAATTACACTACATAAAAATTATGAATTTAATCTAATTTCTTAGCTTATAACTTATTAATATAAGAACTTTGGTAGTATAACATTATGATCATCGTCTTGGAGCCAACCATAAACGTTGCACAATATGGTTTCGTTGTTGTCTGCCACAAGCTAAAAGCTGTAGTTCCTCACTTCCACCTACATCTTGCTGCAATTCTTGTGGGATCTGATTATTTAAATCTTCCTGAATCTCAGTACCTGACATCTGTGGTATTGGAAGTTTATATCTATTGCATATGTTATGAAGAACTGCACAGGCGTTTATAATTTTAGCTACCATGTGATGATCATAATGTAATACTCGATGGGCCAGTAAACATCTCCAGCGAGACTTTAAAACCCCAATGCAACGCTCTACAGTATTTCTAGTTTGATAATGAATATTATTATAATGTTCATCTGCTGCACTAGTTTCAGTATTTACAATTGGTGTTAAAAGCCAGGGCCTCAGTGGATATCCAGAATCCCCTGCAATGTTTTAAAATTATTATATGTTATTAAAAGCAAACTTTTTAACAATTTCTTAAATTTGTTATATCTACATACCAAGCAACCAGAGGGTTTCTCCACTCTGATGAAGATGTTGGAGATGTTCCTGTATTCCACAATTTCTCCAAATATATGCATCATGTGTGGCACCACCAAATGATGCATCTATATTTAGGATATTTAAATCACTATCACATATCTGTAATAGAATGTAGATAGCATTATAGAAATTAATTAAAAAATATATAACAAAAAAATATAATACCATAACTTTATTAAGGGTACTCACTATTTGAACATTTCTTGAATGATAATGTTTTCTATTGTAAAACCTTTCCTCATGTTGGGTGGGCCTTATCAGAGCAACATGAGTTCCATCAATGCAACCTAGACAACCTGGAAATCCAAATTTGTTGGAAAACCTAAAACAAATGAATATAAAATAAATACTTTTCAAAAAACAGCAGCTATGGATAGTATTCTCAAATTGTTTTCTTCACCCATTCATAATATTCTGCCTTTCTTGAAGGGTGTCGGGAAAATGTATATATTTTTTCAAAATATTGCTAGAGTTCAAAGCCAATGTCACTTCCTTGACAGCATTAGACACACTAGCTTGGCTGAGCCCATGCAAGTAACTCATACCAACAGGTTTCTGATAGGAACCTGTAGCATAGAATGATAATGCTGCCAGAACCTGTAATATGAAAATATTTCAGAAAATATTCTAAAAAGTTAAGGGTGTAAAATATAATAAACAAAAAAAATTCTTACTTTACACTCAACGCTTACTTTTGTTCTCCTCCTCGGTCTAGCTAAATAAGGCTTTATTTCAGTGCATACAGTCTGAAACAGCTCTTTGGGAAGTCTGTAGTGACGTCTGAACTCCGCGTCGGTTAGGTCTAAAGCTTTAGCTTCAGTTCGAAGTTCACGCCTCAAGAGTGCCGTATTGTGACTTCTATTTCTTCTTTCTTCAATTTGTGCTCCCAGTAAAAGAATAGCACGAGCCATGTTAAACACTTGCACAGTTTTTACTCAATTTAGAAACTTAACCCAACTTTTGCACTTTTATACGTGTAAGTTTTATGTTAGACTTGAGCGTTAAATTGTAGTCTATGAAGGAAACAAACAAAACTCAAAACACGCGGACTATTTAAAAAAAAAAAAAAGAGAAAATAACAATGAATAAAGAGAAACGTTTACAGAGCGATATTCAAACAATCAAGCAATCACTAAAA
>DWHQ01000036.1:0-22117 GCA_018247955.1 Eurytides marcellus marcellus | reverse complement strand
GTATAGTATATTCATTAATTTTATTTCGCCCTTTGAACGTCCTTTTTATGGTAGTACAGCCACGCAGTAGCTGGATAAGTATCACGACCTCACAAAAAATTGACGTAAAATTTTTGTACTTCTTCGTTTCGTCCGGTGAGTGAGGTGGCCGGTGGCCCACTCCCTTCCCTATTCCTTGCTTTTCCAGCCTTCCCTTCCCTTTCCTGCCTCCTTCTTTCCTTTCCTACCCTTCCAAAAATTCTCACCTTAAATCCCGGCAACGGGTTTGCAAAACGTCCGAAACGGGCGGCGGTTGTTTCTTTTCATCGGTTGAGCCGCTTGCTCGTTTGCCCGCCTACTCCGTAAATAAAAAATATGGTTAAAAATACTAAGTATAATTTAACATATATTTAACGTATTTACAGTATAATTATAACTAGGGACAAATTTGTTTAAAATTCAGTGTCTAGAAAAAAGATATTTATCATGCACGTAATTAACTCCATTTTCTTCAATATTAAATTCTCAAAAATGATCGTAAGCATGCACTAAATGATCAACTAAATGTTACACCTGTTAACAACTCCTTAAAAATAATTGTAAACCTAACTTTCTACTTTAGTATGTATTTATTTAGGAATTGTGTTCGAAATTGTATACGAAAGTACATAATCAATTTCTTAATAAAATTTACAGAAAAAACAGCCATGATTAAAATTTTTATCCTTATATATAACGATAAGTTATGTGATATATATAAAGAAATATAACGGTGTGTTCATAAATAAATGACGATTACATGTTTCAAAAATATTAAACATATACGAATATGTTATGTTAGAGTTATGGCTATTTTTATTGTGTTTTTGAATCTTATTTAGTATAATATTCTTAATTTATTATTTATTTTTATGTACATTAGATTTATGTTATTACGTTAATAAAGCATGTAAATTTCAAATCCAAACATTTTTTTATATATACTTCTCACTTTACCCTAAGCGCTGAAATTAGCCGAAAGTATTTAAAAATATAAAAATAAAATAAATATTAAAAAAAAAAATAAACTGAAAAATTGGCGAATCGTTTTAATGATAACGCAAATATATATTAGAAATCAGGTATGTATGTATTGTACGTAATACGTTTTTAGAATTAGAGATAAAAATGCTATAGATAATGTTATACAGAAAAAGCAGAACTTACTGATTGATGTGCCACAGCAGAGTTCTTTACAATGACTGGTGTTACGCAATACTCATGCATTTGACTGACAGAAAAGGAAACTAGTTTTTTGCCACGGGCCTACGCGCGTTCCGAGAACGACTAGAAAAAATGACTATCACATGCCATGAATTTAAACGGGGCTATAAAAAAATCTCCGCATTCATACAAAACAAAAGTCGCTCCACGGCGTCATTGTCTCTTTCCTGCGTATCAAAAAACACCTAGTCTCAGTTCGGGCTTTGTTGTTGTTTTATAAAGAAATTGAGAGTGCATTGTTTATGCAATTGTGCAATGGACGGTTTTACTTTTTGTTTGCGCTTTAGTGGCATCGTAAAGAAATGGAGCACAAACAAAAAGAGTTGATACCCTTCCGCATTGCAATGCGCCCACCTCGTGCCAGTTCAGAATTACAGGTGACTAGTGAAGGTGTTCCGCTTATTGTGGTAATGTGCTTTCTTTGTCTATCCCGTGGTTTAGATTGCTTTCTTTCACGGTGATCATTGATTTATTGCGGTCGCCGGCGTCCAAACAATGAGGTTGGTACGGAGAAATTATGATTGCGTTCCACTTAATATTAGTACACTCTCCGTCTCCTTTAAGAGACGTTGTGATGTGGTTCCGTCAGTCGTTCTATCTAGGGTGTACCTGTGAATCGTTTTCCAACTGATTATCCTTGCTAATATATCTAAAATTGTGTTTGTTCGTCCGTTCTTCTATCATGCAGCAAGAGAACTAGGGATCGATATCATTTTTGGCACGGAAGCAGTGGGCTGAACGTTACATATTTTCAGAATAATGTCAAAATGTGAAAAAAAAATTATCTGACTTTTTTTAATGTTACAAGATCTTTATGTATCATCCAATTTTGATGATTATTTTTCTAATGTAATTGATTTATTATGAAGTATATAAATTAAAATTACATATACATGAATTATTGGACAGAACTACGAGGATATATCATGGAACTTTAAAATGAATTTTGAAATAAAAAAGGGTATTTTATAACATGCACGCTCGTACTTTTTTATAGGAAATTACTAAATTTTATAACCATTCCGTGAGATTTCGGTACTTACTTACTCGTACCAAGCTATTAATATTATTGCTTTTATTATTTTATACATATTTTCATGTAGCTATTATTATTATATATTATATTGAGCAATTACATTATTTTATAGCGGTATGACTCTTTCCTAGTGCCTGCCTGCCATATTATTGCCAGTTATTTTGCCACAAAGCTGCGATGTAAGCATGACTGAGTTCCGGCTTACAAGATTTACCAACATATATTATATGTGTTACGAACGTGCAAAGCTGAACAGAATATTCAATTATTTCTTCTATTTACACATTATAAAACGAAATTAATATTATTTGTCTGACTATTCTTTAAACAATAATACTAAACTTGTTATATATAGCACTTTTTGATGCAGGTTGGTTAAATATTAACGACATAAATTCTACTTTCTAGATACCTTCTTCATTTTTGGATTCTTTCCAAACTGTGCTCTTGAAATACTTAAATCGACAACACGTATTTTACATAATCATATAAATTTATGGAATGCCACAGCCAAGTGACTATAACTTACCTTCGATCCGACCAAATTTATGAAGAGCATATATATGTGATTCTTTGATTTTATCGTACTTTTTATTTTGAACATTGGACTTAAATTATTTTTGTATATTAAAATTGATCCGATTCTGTGTGATTTCCGTAATAAAGTATTAGAAAGTAGAAAATTTGACAATAAGTCCATGTCTTGTGATATATTTTTGACTTTATTATAATGAAAAACTTAATGATAATGTTTCTTTCGAATTTAAGCATAAAAATATATGAAACAAATTCCTGCCAACACCAACGTTTGAACTTAGGTTCCTCTAGTATATATGGAAGTGAACGCTCAGAAACTGATACAGACGATTTTTGTCAGAGATACATAAAAATGTTTCACAAATCATTCAAGTTTCTTCTTGATTTGACACACAGGTAACGTTATTTAGTATAACTCAGGCTAAAGTGTACATCTCATATAATAGTCTGTACAAATAATTATCTCGGTTTAAAATTATCTTATATTTCAATTTAGATAGACTTTAGATTTCGCCTTATTATATATTTTTTTCATATTTATATTCTTCTTATGAACTTCTATTACAAAACAAAACCATTTAATGTTCATTATCTAAATCTTCATTTTGTACAATTTGGTCTAATTTATTAAAAAGATTTGTATGAAACAGCATGTTACTCCGGCGACCAAATATTGACATGGTCAATGTAGGTCAGACACCTGACCCCTTGATTCATTAAACATTTAAAGCAGGAAGATAAAGTTTCAAAGGGAATTTCGACATTATACCTGGCTTTTACCGCCTACTTTGGATAACTTAAACAACTTTTCATGATATCTGTCGCTGAAACAAACCAATCCATATAACACTTAAAATTATATGAATTCATATTTGAAGCGTGTATTTAATGTTTTTGGTACACTTCCCTTTTATAATGATCTAGTATATATTTGATATAAATACTAGATCATGTCACCTTTCTTCTCAATCAAAGCAATATCTCGATCGTTTATTTTATCGCTTCGTGAAAGGCGTGTGTGAAATCCTTTCGCATTTGTAATGTTAAGTAGAGTAAAGTAAAAAAATAATTATTCAAATAGTGTAACGTAGACCACGTTCACTACAATTTATATGAATGAATTAATTTTGGAGTTCTCGACGAAATTACCCGGAGTTTTACTAATTATTCGAATACATATATTCTATATATTTAAAATTCAGAGAATACATGTTTTCTAAGTAGAGCCTTCTTTTGCCGAGCCTCATCTGGGGTAGTATCACTATTATATACTAAATAGCATTACGTTTTAATGGCAATTATTATAGCGTGATAAGAGGAGATAGAGACATAACATCTAAAACCTCTGGCGGACGAGCTTAACTCAGGGCCTTGCAAGTTCTGAGGCACTGTATTGTTATCGGCAGGCGTGTGATTTACCATCAGGCACAGGCCTTGCTATTCTTATTACCTAAAAAGTGATAAGTTACTTGGGGAGGGTCAGTTGACAACGGTGCCGAAATCATCGTAAGCGAGAGCTCACTATGAACTCTGTTGAGCGGCTCAACAATCATAAAAAAGGTCGAGAGCCCGCACAACGCCGTGTCAAGTGCAAGTCATGGAAAAGTTTTGTTCTCGCGCTTTTAATGGTTCTCGTTAGGGCGAGAAACTTTCTGCTTTCCACTTCCATCTCCTTAAATCGAAAAGAAATAAAATTGTTTTGTTTTAACAAATATTCATCAAGATCTATTGTCAAATGTTACCGAAGAAAACGTATGTCGGTTGTATACGGGACATTTATAATAATTGTATGTGAACGTATAAGTATATAATATAAATACTATTTTATATAGAATATATAACATAACAGGTAAAAATAATGAACATGCGATACATGTTCATCTCTTTGCTGATATATTAACCATTGGATGTGTTTACAAATTTGGTCAAATGGAAATATTCAAATATAAACAAACATCCCCCCAATAATTAGAGTTTAATTTATGTGTCAGGGAAAATAAACCGGCGATACACATAAAGAAAAGAGATTACAGCGCCCAATTACAACAAATACGGAGCTTGTATTAAATTGCCAACTATTAAACCAGTATCTATGTGAGACTGAGACGGAGTCCGCCTAGGATTGTGTTCCGGTTTGAAATTTCCTGAGAAATGTCTGAGCATATAGATAGACCATCTCATCACTCATCCACCACTGGGTGACGAGCGCAGCGTAGAACTACAACACAGCAGAGCTTGAAACAAAACCCTAACTACCGCAGTAGCACTCTGCCATTATGGGCAAGCGCTTAATTTACTAACAGGGGTCCAAATGACTTGTTTTGACATTTAAATTGACTTCAAAAAATAAACGCCGTATTGACTCTGACTGTGGGAAACAAATTAATAATAAAATACCTTAGTCACTCAAATAAAAAGTGCGTAGCTCCTTGTGAATGTCAATTTTCGTTTTTATTAATACTAAATTTAAGTATTGATCTTTTCAATTACTCTCCTTAGAATGTTGGTGTCAATTCTGTATCTATAATTGATGTCGACACCCAGCTAAAGTACTTACATAACATAGAGGCGTAAGGAAATTTAAGGTGGGAATTGCTGACGTACCTTTTAAATAAATAAACAAATGTGTCTAACCATTTATCAATGTTGTGCTAAAGATATGCTATTTTTGTAACCAACAATCCTCAGCATTTGATCACGAACTGCATATTTTAACAATGCATAAATTGTACACTTTTTTACGTTACTTGCTATAAACAATGATATTTTCCTTTTGTTTTTTAATGAACTCAGGCCCTATTGTGAGATAGAAATCTTCAGTTATAAGGGCAGTTAAATACGTAAATTTTAAACAAACACAATCCGGAACAATTATCTAATCTAAAAATCAACAAATATCTAAAAATCGAACCCACGACCTGCGATGCCGATTTCAATAGTTAAGGAGTTGCGCCAAACGGGTCATCAATTTCATATATCAAAGTAAAATTTTTCTGCAACTTGGAAACCTTTAGTCATTGCTCTTAGGACAAGACTGGGCATATATGCAAATTAAAAAAAATACTTACGTAATAAAAAAAGGAAATCACCAAACTGCAAAACCTGTGGAACATTTGGAGATGTTAACCATTTGTTATTGGAATATATTAAATTTAAAATAGTCCGTGAAAATTTAATAAAATCATTTAAACTGGATGACGTAGATAACTTACACCACATACTGTCTGAACCTAGTTCTAAACCTGTTTTTCATTTATATAAATTAGTTGCATGTTCTTTAAACTATTTATTTGGAGAAAAAAAACTTGTAATTTATTAATAGGTTAAGGGTAAGATCCAAGGGGACTGACAGTAAAATCGGTATTGTAAATCGACATATTCCTTACCCTTTACGAACGAACGAGAATAGAAAATTAAAAGGAGAGTCCAAGGTGCAAAAAAAAAGTTAAGAGGGTAATATTTGGTCAAAGTATTTGAAAAAATAGTCCAAGCCTACTGGCTGTTCCATGCGCGCGTACTAAGCTTCTAGCTAAAGCTCCCTTCACAGGAGCACGCCTCACGCTAAATGAGGTGATTGCAAGAATTTACCTGTTCTCCTGTACAAAAATGAAATTTGGCTGACATCATTGTATGTCCTATACTAAATCGAAAATTGATTCACCTGAATCTTCTGTGAAAGTTCTTCAAATTTAATATGTTAGTTTTTATAGTCGTCATATTTTTTTAATTTTGGTTTCATTTTTTATACTTGTATATAAGGTCATTTGTGGCATATTACTACTTTATTGCATTGGGCTACCATGTTACGACAGCTGTAGAGGTGTATAAATAAAAAAATAAATTTATAAACAAAATCACAGGACGTACTATGCCACTAAATCGCTGCTATTAAAGTTTTTAAAAAATGTAAAAAAATTCTGTCTCATAATGGAATAAGAGCAAACACAAGAAATTATTATCAAAGTTTTTGTATGAACAGCCCGCTGGAGCTTGTACTGGGTTATAAAAATACACAATACCAAGTCGCAGTGTTTAATTTGCATTTTAGCTAGTGCTGGAATATCCTTAACTGAATAAATATAGATAATCCTCTTTATTTACTCCTATTTATTTGACAGAAATTAATTTGTACAGATCTTGTAATCATCGAAATATATATAATGTTCTAAAAATAAATTTATTAGATTTAAACTTCAACAGTCACATATAGCAACGTTTAAGAAATTATGTTAAATTCGATTAGTGAAAATCTTTTACCTTACAATGAAACAAAATAATTAATGTAATAAACATGGTGCAATTATTCAAAACCTGTCACGTTACATTTTCTAAACTATAATATTAAGTAACAAAAGAAATAATTAGAAGGCAGACAATGAGGGAGATCGACTAACTTTCCCGAAAACACTGCAATAGTACATCTCCCGATATAAAGCTGTGTTTATCATACCCGTGATTGAGAGCATAAATATCATTCTAACTAAGCGAGAGTCATCGGTCTCGACTAATATTTAGACCTAAACATTAAAAACTCTACTAAGCTCTATGCTGTGTTTGTCATCTGGAGATATAAGATGGTATATCTCCAAAACCAGTAATATCTAAGCCTGCCAACCATATAGTGTACTTTCTCAAACGGTCTCTACAAAAGGAGCCCTAGAGAACTCTATTAACAAACTTTTGTCCTTGTCCTTTCTGATTAGCAAATATAAACATATTAAATGTTTAATTAAAATTCTTTCAAAAAACAAATTATTTACAATATCATCAATTGAATAAATGTGAAAGGTGTGATTAAAATTATCGTAATAAATGTTTGCCATAATATCGTTTTTACAACTAATGCTTTATTTAATAGATGCAAATCCTGTTGTAGAGCTTGTATAAATTTATAATATGAATAGAAGCACCGGAGTGCGCTGCAGTCCCTTTATACCCCACCACGCGTCGTACAACACAGAAACAATTTAAACTATTCACAACATAACCTTATAAAGCTAGTGTATTTTTTTCTTTCTTTGAATATTTAGAGTAAGTGGCCTTTTGCCAATAAATCTAAATATATAATACAATTATACATACATTCTTAAATTAAATTATTATTTTGTAAGCAGTTTAATTTCAGTACTGATTATAACTAGTTGACTGCCGTAATACAAATAAAATGTTAGCCACAATAAAATAACAATCACTAAAATGTTAGTTGTTTTATTAATTGAATTAATTTTCAAGAAAATGTGTATCTACCCATCTTTTTAGCCAACTTTACTTTGTCGATTGCCTTTTTTAATAGTACTTTGACGATTTGCATTATGTTAAAACAATGGTAAACTTAAAAAATGTGTCGCACTCAGTAGAGAATGTAAAATATTACTTAATTAACTCGACTCGTTGCCAGCTTCAAGTACCATAAAGCACTCCGAGCGCAACATAGTTTAATGTTTAACTAGAAGTTTCCAGTTGGCTGGAAGTGACCTACATTTTCAAAACCCATATATGATACATCTTGTTTTGTTTGTAATTGTTAAACTTAGGTCCTTTTCTCATTCAGTCTGAGTTGGAAGTAAGCAACGTTTAAATACCTAACAAATTCTAACCGACTCCTTTACCTAGTGGTATAGGTCCGCGCTTTACAAATCGGAGATTTAAATCCCACAAAGGGCTGTCTCACAAATGGCTTTATATAAAACCATGGTTAGACCAGTACTAACTGATCACCTGATTGTCTAACAGTCAGATGACTCATACAACGGATAAGAAGTCCCTAACAGCTACTTGTCGACACCAACTAGCTATGGCTCGTAGTAAACGTCATGATTAGGTCGCGCACATTAAATGTCTCCACCTATACGCCTGATGTTTCTCTGGTCTTCTCGGAGTCCTATCGGGATGGTCCCTTTGTGTAGAGAAAAAATTAAGTGTAGCGTATGTTCAAACAACTTATCGTCTTGTATGTCTTGTCCGTATTATATAAAATGTTTTAAAGTTTATATTTTTTTCTTAGTTCCAGTGGAATAAGATGACAGACCATACATTAAAATGGAGGTGAAAAAGCAAGAAAAACCTGGAAACTTGTCGCCAATCAAGCTGAAACGGGAGGGGGACGACGGCAAGAGTTCCAGGTCTGGCAGCAAGTGCGAAAAAGAACTCAAGTTGCCTCCAGAGAAATCACCAAGCGAAGACGGTGGCGTGAGAAGAGAAAGGCGCGCCTCTCGATGTAGCGAAGGTTCTAAGGATACTCTTGAAAGGTAGTTTTATAAGTAACAAGATATTAATTGTGGACCTCGATTTTCGTGGCGAAACAAGCAAGCCTTAATAGTTAAGACAATGCCATTAATTACTTAGTGATGATGAGTTTTCGAGGGTCTAGTCGTCTAGGGGACACTATTGTCAATCATTCTGTCGAAAAAGTCTTAAAACTTTTGCTGTGTTTCTATACGAGAGGCTATAGCTAGAAATTATTAGCCCTAGAAATACCCTCTTATATATATAAGTCACTTATATATACTGCGCAGCGCACAGCCAGGGAGAGTCATCAAACTACGAATAGCATTGTGCTATATATAAATCAGACTCTACTACCTTGCTGATGATTTTACTTAATCCAGTATATTATAATTCAAAGTTATTTAAAGCTGCTCTCAAATCGCTTTTTGATAAAATTAATTTCGTTTCACAACTCTATCAGATAATGTAAGCCTACACATATTGAATTGTTCAGTATTACGATGCGTGATTGAGTTTTGCTTAAGTTTTTTTTTTTAATGGTAGGACTCTTTGAGGAATCTGCATAGGATATTATCATTGCATTTCCCGTCATTCTTACATCAAGCAGTATGCGTGCACATTTGTGTTCCGGATCGAAGGACAATATTGCAATTACTGAGAATAGAGATAGGTCATTTATAAATAAAGGTTATTATATCAAATGCAATATTAATGCTGGCTTAGCAAATCTTGGATGATTAAAAAGTAAATAGTTAATATATGTATTTACTAGACATGTTCATTCGGACCTCGCATGGTTAGACACATATAAATTACGTTAAACATTGTACGATAATGATAAATTAACTTTAAAATTAAATACCAATATTATTTTTGCAGTCGTAATTAGTTGTACACTTGTTTATAAATTCGTTAGGCTCTCATTGATTTTTTTTATCCATGAAATGAATCAATGCGATCACTTGATGGTCGAAATTCAACCAAAGGAAAAATTTTTTTGTAATAAAGAGACCTTTTTAATCACTATATAATATAGTTTATTGAAAAAGCATTTATGGTTTTAAACAAACCGTGTATGACATGGATAGAATAAACGTTTATTGTTAAACGTTTTATTTATCTTATATTATGTATTTATAACAAATCCTTCGTAAAAGTTTTTTTTCTTAACAATTTATTAAATAAATTAAACAATTTTATTCAACATAGCAAACAAAATAATATTACCAACTCCGTAACTTCGAAACTTAACTTTATGCAAGAAGCGCGAATTTGGTCTTCGATCGAGAAACCCTCTGAAAAGATGATTGAAAAAGTTTTATAACTTTTACAAACTTGTCGCCTATTGCGAAACTTTGTAAAATATCAACGGAATTTAAACAATATTTACTTTAAAATAAGATATCTGAAGCTGTCAAATCTATTATTGAGATACTTAAGTGTATATAGTAGTGATCAATATTTTATTTATTGAATTATAATTATAATATTAAAATTCCCACCTCAAAGGCGGACATCACATTTGCAAAACGTTGGACTTTACAAATGACCATGGGCAGAGTTTATTGCTTTCCATCAGGTGAGCCGCTTGCTTGTTTGCCCGTCTACTCCATCAAAGACAGTGTCCCGCAAGTAAGCTGTCTGTCACCACATCAGTATACGGTGTATACGAACGACTTTCCCACGCTGGAGCAAAACGCTATAGGGATGAAGTCGTGCTGTGGGCCCCTTATGCGGACGATTCTTCACGTCTTCACGTAACGCAGCATCCGCGGCGAGGAAAATGCAGCGCCAACTGAACCTTCTGCCTGAATGGCTAGACAGATGGCGGAAGTCGGTCAATGTTGACAAGACGTCTGCCATCTACTTCAGGTGAAGAAAAAACCTACCTAAGCTTGGGCAGCGTGGCCAGGCGGTAAACAACGAAACCAATATCCGGTACCTTGGATGCCGGATAGACCACTCACTGCGGATGGGACCTATGTATGATGGACCATTGTTTCAGCCAAGTCCAAGCAGCTAGAGCAGTGTTGTACACAGTCCTGGCAAGTTACCGGTAAAGACCAAAATTGGTATATTTAAAACCTACATCCGGTCATGCCTAACGCAGCCCCTGCTTGGTATAGTCTGGCCTCTGCCTCGAACAGGCGCAGGTTTCAGGTGCAGCAGAACCTCGCCCTGCGAACGATCGTAGGAGCAGGGCGATACGTCTGGAATGACGTAATCGTCCGGGGCTTCCGCATGGAGAGCATACATACATTCGTTGTCCGTCTGGCGCGTCGTCTTTACGACCGCGCCGATAATGGACCACAGCCCCACCTGCGCAATATCGCGCCTCTCCGTGCGCGTCCGCCTGAGAGATCCTGCGGCTGGACATGGCCCCCGCAGGGGAGCCGAATCAGGCCGCAGTCCTGACGTGAAGACGGTGTCCGTACATGAAATAATTACAATGAGGCATTATGTGACCAAACAGAGTTTGAAGTATTAAGTAGCAAGAAAAAAAAATCTAAAAAATTGTATAAAAAATTAGTTCAACGATCTTATTGCAAAGAACAAAATAATAATGATGCAGATAATAAACAAAAAGATATAAAATAATACGTCAACTATCTTGGGCACTGATCAGATTAAAATAAAATCATGGGACGATGCGTGCAAAGGATATACGTGGATGACCGTAGATAATAGAAATCCCAATGACCTTTTATTAATTTTATTAGACTTTGATATTTATTGAAAAGGCTTTTAATCAAATTGCTTCAATACTACTTTCCTATACCATGATTTATATGTTTTACCTATACACATTTTGCCATTAGACCCTACATTTATTCACATATTTTTGTTTGTAAATATAATATATATTAAAAAACTCGAAAAAAGTTTTTATTCTAATAACTTGATATTTGGCTTCAGATATAAATAAATAAAAAATATAAATAAGATATTGTTTTTTACTTGATAATTACATTAAAATCGGACGTTAACATAAGTTAGTTAGTTATCAAAATGTATTACCACGCTTATTGAATACGATTAACTTTTTTATTTCTGATTACATTTATCTGTCAAGAGTTGTAAAGATGCTTTTCATAAGTGTACGTAAAGCGTAAATCATGTGAAATAATGAAGACTAAGATCATATTGATCTTAACAATTAATCTAAATACACTAATGGTTATTGTGTGTTTAATACGAACCTATAACTTATGGGAAAGGTTATGTTCTAAATGGTTGCGGTTTAAAAAATAAAGTAAAAATACTAAACTGTCATATTATATTAGACTGACAATATGTAGTATGAAAAACTGTTAGGGTACTAGGCTTAGGGCCTATTTTAGGAAGGAGATTCATAAGTAATATTTTAATCGTGTAACATTTTAATAATGTCATTTAATACTTCTCTTATTTAATGTTGCAACAATATTATCTTAAAATGTCAAAATAAATTATTTAAATAAAAATTTATGCTAACTTAATAACTGACTATATTGACGATGCAATGTGAATCGTATAACACGCTGTCAGGGTACAACTTAATTATAATTTTGACTTTCAATGCAAACAATAAAATGGCCTTGATTTTCAGACAGGACTCGAAATCGACGTCATTGGCGAGCCCTAAGGTATCGAGGAAATATTTCACTAATTGGAAGCAGGCATGTGACAAAACGAAAGACAAAACTAAAGAACTGCTCAAGCGATGGAGAACTTTACCTGAAGCCGAATCATCCGAGGGTCACATGGAAGAAGCTGGCCACAGCGAAGAGGAAAAACATCACGGATGGAGTGTACACGTTTGGAGTGAGTTATTTTTAGTTTTTAACATGATCTGAAAGTATTGTTAAATTTTTTTTATCTTCCGACTTTGAGCTTTGCTGGTGTAGAAATTTTCCATGATCAGATTACCAGATCATGTGTTTAAGGCATATAGAGTTTGATTTTATTACTAAACTAAATAATGCGTCGGCCGGATTTAATTTTTGTACAGAAATAATTCCGGTATATACAATTGAATGTGAGCCATTATTATTTTTTTAATAGATAAACTAATGAGAGGACTCTGTGGTGTGCCTGATGGCAAGCAAAATGCTTACCCATATCAATTCCCCATAACATAGTTCTTTTTACACCACCCAAAGATCGACTGGTAGAAAATGACACCGGCATTAATTCCACTTTTGTACTAAATTTGTACATAAAGACTAGATAAATAAATAAAAAACAAAGGCAGAACCTGCTGCTAGTCACCCAGAGATTTAAGATGTAATACCTATCTCTATATCTAGTAATATATTTGCAACGTTGTCCTGTAAACCGGAGCACAATAGTTAACGTGACTGTTTATGTCTTATAATTCTCACGTAATGCAAAATAATATTATATTTATTAATTTGAGCATGTGAAAAAAAAGCACCAAGCTACAACAAAATACTGGGTACGGTATTCTTCCGCGGCTTCGCTGACGTGGATTTTTTTTATGAATCGTGGTAATTTCTACCGTTTTGCCGACAAATTAACAAAAACGTAGTCGTTTTTATACATTTCAATAAGGAAATAAGAGCATTATGGATGAAGTTGAAATACAAAATACAAACACTTTCAGTTAAAATAATCAAAATTTTTGTTGCTATGTAAAACAAGGAACAACCCATTAATCAAGAGACATACTTTCGCGTTTATTCGTAGTCATATAATATTAAAGTAAATAAAGAAATGAAGATAGCCGGGGTCAACCATGATATAACTATCATTTGTCTCACATCTCATTCTGTTCCGTGACCATGAACGTTGTATTAAAAACGTCGCAAATTTAATACCAAACGCGATAAAATCCGTATATCATTTTATTTACCGTCTTCATTTCGCTCGCAACTTCGCTAGAGTAAATTTTGACTTCATTTAACATTTGCACTCATTGTTCAGATTTGCATTTCATTCAAGTAAGATAAAATTTAGATTATGTCAATTACGAAACCTTATACTAATATCAGGCCGATGTATCTCTTAGGTACTGCGCTAGAGAAGAACAAAGAACTTACAATCTTTCATATTTATACCAGTACGGAAATTCACGTAAATACAAAAAAATCATACAATAGAAAAAAAAATAGAGTTAAATTCAGTAATACAGTATTAAAACGCTACCATGAAATAAATGTTAATCAATAGCACTTTTAGTAGGAGGGGTTTTATCGTCCATATTGAATTGCAAATTAGTGACACTCGCTGATGCCTTATTCAAATATTTTGCATCGAACAAGTTTTGCGTAGACAGCCGTGTAGAGGCGTGACTGCTTAAATAAATATTTAGCTCTCATAATGAACTTTACTCGATGTACGTCACAATGTGTGCTCATGATGTTAGCATTTTTTATTTTCGCGTCCTATCTTTATCCACGTTATATGCAACGCTGTCAGTAAGGCGCAGTGAAGCGTGGTCGTCGGTTGGCTGATTCATTCAAATACGTACAATGAGAATCAGTAAGTGTAACATATTTCTTTTTTCCTCTATTTAAATAACTATAATAAAGCTCAAAAAAAGCTATATGTACTTACAGACAAAAGCATTTTAACAGGGAAGTTTTACCGTCTAATAAATCCACGTTATCCACATTTACTAATTAGACGTAAATCTGCAGAGATTATTTATTTTTTTATACTAATATAATTCTACAAACAGAACCTTATTAGGTGACATATCATGGCAGGTGATTATTGTATTGCCTTATACTGCTGCAAATTTATAACAATGATTGCAGTTCTGTTATGTACTATTTATTGAAAATACCGCAAGTCGTCCACCAAGTCACAAGTTACTTCAACTAACTTAAGCATAGTATATGCTGCGTTTAAGTGTAACACCCAAGACAGTTTAAGACAATATAGAACCCAGAATGGATTATTCGTGACATAATTCACGAATGACATAAATCTTTCTTTTGAACTCTTTTTTACAATACTTAATATAAATGGCAACATTATTTTAATAAATATTTTGAGGACATAAGATCTATATACATTTATAGTCAAATTTAAGCTTCGGTGTATAACTATTCGGAACCTTTCCTTTACAACGTCATAAAGGAACCACTTGGATTAGCATGCTCAACAAAAGTTACCCACAGTGTGAGTTAAAAGACGGTCGCGGTAAAATTGTAATTCTTGCTCAACCTTATGAATTATTAAAGAGATTACACCTTTACTTACTCCACATTAAAGTTAACACCCTCATCTAATATTCAGACCTTCAACGTCTAAACTTGTTGGAAGGTCGGCCTCACTTTCATAACAGTGTCACAAAATATGAGTGTAATTTTCAAGTAAACGTCGCGCACAAGTTTCCCTCGGGTGTGACTATTTCCTCCTCATTACTCAACTGCGACCAGCATATTTTTATATAGTATACAGTTATCTAATACAGTTCATTTATATACCTTTTATTTTATAGAGATCTATGGATTTTTATATTACTTCTTAATTTTTACTCCATATTAACATTTTAGACAAGCACACAACTATGATGTTATCAGATTAAGATAGACAGACGTATTTATATTAACTGGTTTGCAAAAGCATCCGGTTAATGCGTTATTGTTCTACCTAAAATATATTTATTATATTATTAACTTATGCTGCAAAAAGAGCTACTAGTTTTTGTAAGAAATTTAACATTGTTAATTTCCATAGGGAGTCCTTCTATGTGTAATATAAATTTTCGGTTCGTACGTGTATTTTTTTTTTTCAATCACATTTTATCAAAATATTTATAAGTGAAAAATTCAATTCTTCAATGAAACTCACAATGAAAAGTCAGACATTTTTTGTTTCTATAATTCAAAGTATACTTTGCTATTAATGCATCTCTACCAGCATAATGGTTATTTTTCAATGCTTTTCTTGAAGAAATGAGGTAAATGAGTGACAGCAAATTGTTCAATGGCATTTTGTACTACGTTCCTGTTATTTATCTTTTTACTTACTAATAATTGGTCCAAATCCGGTTATGTCCAGAGATCTGTTGACGCTAGAACTGGTGACTGCGGTGAAGGATGCAGAACTTTCAATTTTTACTCTTTTAACTTAGAAAGTGTCTCGTTCTGGCGTAGATTAAGTATCGTTAGATTCTGCTATCGTTTTTAACTCGTCGTGATTGTCTTTAGTTTTTGGGCGATAACGCGGTCCATTTTTCCGATCAAATTTTCCAGACCGGGAGCGTACGAATCAATTACAAGACCAGTGTTAGTTTGTAGTGATCACTTCATATATGTACGTTGTAATTGTAATCAACGGAACTCGTATTCTCTATAATTACTCATATTTAAACCTATACCCATCAAATATTAATTGATAGACAAATAACTGAATTGCCAAACATACATAAATTATATTTCAAGTGGTCAGTCTCTATTAACAACTTTGCAATTCAATGCTTATTATTGCCAAAATATAGTGAGTAGAATGTGAATTAATGTAATGCACACGTTTAAAAAAAGTGTGTTATCGTTTCAAGCTTATTTATTTGTATATAAACTTATCTTTAAAGCCCTCAAGAGTTGCTTAATTCCTTATTTCATTACAAAGGTTTTCCTTTAACATAGAAATATAAAATCGATACTTTGCCCACGGCGGTTATACAGATTTGTCGCTCCATAAATGCGTGAAAAAAGAATCAACCAACAACCACACTAAGATTTACAATATCACGTTAAGATTAGAATAGAGTTTTCTAATATTAGGGTACTCAATGTTAAACTGACGGTACTACAAATTATCTTTATTCAAACAAGTATAAAACCTATGTTATGCAAATGCAGTATAATAGATATATTGTTAATAAACTCGAAACAATTCAGCGGGGGCCGTTGAAACTGAGCCAATTGCAGCAATGTTTTATTTCTTTTTTCTTTTGAAGCGAATAAAGGAACACCAAAGCTGAACTAAAATTGAACCGTTCGTCGGAATGAAATATTAAAAACTTGGCTTTGTTCTCTGTTATTGGGGCTTCACTATTGAAGTCGTGTTGCCAGAAAATCAATTAGCTTAATCTTGTTTGCAAAATACACTTAAATTAAAATACTTTTTTGAAGATCTCCGTATATATGGATAATTTTAACACTTATGAGTATATTTTTTGTAAGAAATACAGTTCAGAATCTTGGATATCATTTAATGAATCAGTACAAACTCCATCTCCGCTAAAAAGTAAAAAGCAGTTACTACTGGACACTCTTCTTTTTTTATCTATTCGAACATTATGCTGGAAATATTTTGCAGATATTTTCGGCCTAGCATTGTATCGCAGCATTGCCAGTTTTCCACTACCAAGCAGAATGTGCAAATTTTACTGAGTTCCAGTTTGCTGGGCTGAATAACAATTACCTGACTGGGAAAATTATAACAATCTTGTCAGAAAGTTTGTCAACTTAAAAAAAAGTTCTATGATTTTAGCATAGTTAAAGCGATTATTAATTATCAGCATATGATGTCAATAATACAGTCCGCAAATCAAACTAGTGCTTATGTTGATCATCTCCAAATAATCACAAGTTTAATTCAAATAAAATTAAAATAAAGATCCGAAGTTAAATTATAAACACGGACTGAATAAAACTTGTTAACCTTCTTAAAAAGCAGTATTACATGCAATTACTTACTAATATTAATTAAATTCTCAAATCCGGTATCTTAATAACCGTTTACATATAATTTGTACGAGTATATGTAACATAAATAAACTTTAATTTTATAACGCTTTTTCATTTCTGTTAACAATTTTTATAATATAATACTGTTTGCAAAATAATTTTTAACCGTTCAAATAGTTAAAGGTTTTTACTAACTTTGACAACAGCAACTTGGGTGAACCGGTGCAGTGAAGACCTGGAATGCCTGGACCTGGAGGATGAACAACCACTAGCCCAATTGAGTTCAGTGCAAACGGATAAATTGACATTATTTTTCACCGAACTTCTGGATCATGATCGGGATGACGTCATCTGTGATCAAGACTTCGACAGTTTATTTGAGGTTAGTATAATTCATAAAGTGCAATGATATAAACAAGTAATGTTAATATTAAAAATTTATAGAATAATAAAGATAATGCTTCCAAATTCCGTGACTGTAAATATCCTAATCAGTTATGGTTATTTAAAATATAAGCTTACTTATTGTTACTAACCCTATACTTACAAAATTAATAGCGCCTAAGATTATGAACCCTAATCAGTTGAAGTTTCACAAACTCGTAGAAGCTGGCCCATTTCGCCGACTGGTCCAATAATTCATCCGAATTTCACATACTGTTGGAAGTGAAGCAGGAATTTATCGAAAATTTCATCAATCCGTTACCTACAAAGTGAGTTTCTTTGTTTATTATTTGTATTACATAACACTAGTAGCCCACATAGTAATGGCAAAATAACCTTTTTAATTTATTGACTACTTTGGGGTCAAGAAAATATCAGAATAAAAACTTATCTTTTTAGTTCTCGTAGTTCTAGAATCATAGCTCAGATTATATATAGGAGTTAATATAGGAGTTAATATTGTCATTTAAAATTTTCTATGTAAGGTGGAGTGAGTTGCCGTACTATAAAAGGGTCTGTGGGCCAGAAGCTGGTGGTATACCGGGCAGGACTACACTGGAAGGTTGGCTAGCACGATGGGCGTTGTATCTTAGTGAAATGAAGAGGTTCACCGATCTGCCATTGTATTTGCAATACCTTTGCAAAATTCTTTTTCACGTTGTGGATAGAACCGGTAAATGGTTTAAATATGCAAATATAAACAAATTTTTATAAGAGAATTTTGATTCACTATTCTGGATCAATCCAGATTTTAACCTTCTTCATGATTTAAGTACATAATATTCTATTTTACTCTACAAGTCCCATATATCATACAAATATTTTAATATTTGTCAATTATTCGAAAACTATACAATACAAATCACTTAGTGAGCATGATGTTGGTATGATTTTAGAGTTCAGATTTGATATGTAAATACTATTAGATTTTCCGAGAAACTTAGATGGTCTAGGCTTTTCTGTATCTTGCCCTTGATTTGATGCTTTGATGTTTTTATGTCGATTTTTTTCTAAATATTATAATCTGGTTTCGATTGATTAAACAATTTTTTGTAATTTTCGACATTTTAGGTACGGGAGAAATAACAAAACCAGCTCTAGCGGCATTCTATCGATCCGTAATTGGTTTGTCACCAACCCGCATTGAAGAAATTATCGATACTGCTTATGACCGGATGACAAGCGTAAGCAATAGATTTGAACTTCTTTTTGACACTGTTTTCACCTAAAATTACCTGCTTTAATCTAAAAAAATCTCCAAGTTTTTATAAAATTTTCAAAAGCGATAACGGTAAAAACTTTTTTTTAATTAACGAATACATCGATTTTCACTACTTACTGTTAATTACTCATGCCATAGTTTGATAGAATATAGATAAATGAGAATATAGAATATATTATTTAATCTTACTCACCCTACTGTACTACTGTACTGACTAGCTGAACTATGACTGTGAAAATTCAACTTACAACAATAAAAAAGTGACAATCAAAATGGTCTAAACATTTGTATAGAACCCTATGAGAAATAATGTCCCTCACTTTAGTAATATAGCTTATTATACAATATTATACTATAATATATCTTTACGAAATACGAATAAAACTGTACGAAAGCATCCAAGAAGTTTACAGTCACCATAATATCAATAAGAAATAATTTCGCCTATTACAGAACGGCTACTTGATCCTAGACTACGGCACGTACGTCCATTGTTTCACCAACTGGCTGATGGGGAAGAATCCAAACGGTCCAGGCCAATGGGTGCTGGTACCCCCAAAGGTCTCCCTACCACAACCACCTTTCCCCGTGGATTACAGCGCATTAAACACAGAGCCAGCTAAACTGGAACCCTACGCACCAGACAAAAAGACTAACAGGCATTCCGTTATAGTTTAAGGGATATTTGTTAATAATCTGATAAATATTTATTTCTTTGCAGAGCAATATCTAGATTTGAAAACCAAAATAAACATAAACAATACCTGGTTCTATCTTAACGTAATAGTCAAAAAAAAAGGTTGCTGATACGAACTTGACTTTTTAGGAAACACATTATTGCCAAGAGGTAGAATAGTTTTATTGTAAGAGGTGTCAATATCAGTGGTCTCTAGGCGATATTTGCAAAAAAGACTTACCCATTTATTACCAATTTTAAAATAGCAAATTAGTCTTCACTATCGTACCATTATTTTTAATATTATGTTACTATTTATATATTTATGATTCTACCATGTGTTGTCATAGGTTAATATTACTTTAAGATATTCACTATAAGAGCTTAACTACAAATAAAACGCAACCTAGATAAGTTCTAAAACTTTTTAATAAAAATTTTGCTTGCAATCGAAAATGAAACGCTTTACCTTACTTGTATGTTTCGACCAATTCTTCTAGTAATTTAGGTACCGTTTAGATAATAACACAGTAGAACTTTAAGAATGTATGTATATAGTTAAATTGATAGTGTATCTTTGCACAACACGGTAAGCAAGAACTGCCTTAAATTAAGTCGACTTCACATTTCACAATATAGCCTTATTTTGTACGTTAGACATAAATTAGTTTTAATTAATTAAGCATAGAAAATCACTTCAATAAATTTTTGTTAACAAAAATGGTTTTATTATTTCGTTAATTGTGTAGCTCATACTACTTAAACATCATCAACAGATCACACTACTGCAAAATGGAAATATTATTCACATTGCAAAACTGCTGTTAAAAAACAATAAGTGATTAAAAATAACGGGTTGAAAATAATGTTTGTAGTACAAATGGGTATACCACAGGGATCGTTCTGAGTCCATTTATAATTCTTGGTTTACATAAATGATCTTTAAGATATAGAAGACAAAATAATTCACATAGTTTTATTGCAGATAACATATATCTACTGTTTAAATTGAAAAAAGATTTACTTTGTGCCAGTTTTTTTTAATGAACGTAAAAAAAACTCTTAACTGATAATTGGTAAAGATTGAATAGATTACATTATAGTTAAGTAATATGTTGGTTTAATAATAAAATCTATATATCCATCCAAATAATTATTTACCTAAAAGACATACAACTAAAATTTCATTTAGGTAGTCAAGAATGTAAAAATACGGCATTTATAACGAATAAAAAATAACAAATGCCTATTTATTCAAATTCATTAATGCAATTGAAAATAATAATGAGGCATTATTACAATAAAACAATTATTAGACAGATAATATACGACTGTATATATAATTTACATTAAGCTATATTAAAAAAAAACACAAACGTTTCTATTAAGAATAGTATGCAGTACTAAATTTTCAATGGCTTCACATACGAAATACATTATTGGAAATTCGAAACTAAACCTAATAAGGCATTTCATAAATTACATGTGCTCAAAGGCGTTCGCTGAAATAGAGTATCCCGTTCAAGAGGCTCTTTACATCCGGCGCCGTATTTCCTTTGAAAATTGCAGTGAATGGAGTACTGTTCGAAATGAAACACGTTTTGCCAGACAAACGGGAATAAGATTTTTCTGTGAACGTTAGACTTATTTAAAAATACACCATTAAACGAAAAATATTTTGAATAATGTGCCTTTGAAAATGTAACACGAATCAACAACTTATTTAGATATTTCAATTTTCGCTAGATATTAAAATTTGTTATATTTTTTAAGAAGTTAAACGAATAGCACTACGAATGCCTAATGGCAAGCGATGCTTATAACAGCGCAGAGAAACTTAATGTTTTGGGCTAACGTGTAAACTTTGGTAAATATTGATTGCGCGATGCTTATCATCCACAAAGTAATGGTGAAGTTTATCTATGCCCAATAATTATGATGGAAACATCACCTTTCGAATCGGAACACACTATCACTTGCACATTACTGGTTGGCGATGAAATGATTGAACGCTGTGGTACTGATGTACCACAGCGTTACGTTTGTACCAGACACCATGCTAAATGCTGACAGACTCATAAAGA
>DWHQ01000035.1:0-22144 GCA_018247955.1 Eurytides marcellus marcellus | reverse complement strand
GAACCAAATGAAGTCAATTAAATGTTATAATAATTTAATTTCGCAAACACAACAGGTATGCTGCAGTTATAAATACTATTTGAACTATACAAATAATGATTAAGTCATAAATACACTGGCTCTGTACTTTACAATAATATAATTAACAGCTCTATTAAAGCTAGTTATATTTCATTGGATTTATGTAACAGTAGTATAAATAGTTAACAAAGAGTTAAGTAATACTAAGGATACTAGGAATTACAATTTACAATAAAAATTAAATCATCGCAGCTTAAAACGCAGTAGTCACATAAAAGAAGCCGGATGAATTATTTTCGTCACATAAAAATTTTCACCAAGATCGAGCGAATGTTACAATGAACTAACTCAATAATTTACTAAAATCGAACATCAAACGATCATGTTTGGTGGAATGGAATATAATACTAAACAATCCTAAAATTAATAGTACCTTTTACAAAGTAATTGAAACTATAAGTGAGAAAGATCGAATAATAAATAAGTTAAGACCTTGACTAGGATATCGGAAAATTTAGAATGTTGTCTGTTAAATAATAAATAATACATTTTAAATTCGTCACTATTTACACACACACACACAAAAAAATAATAAAAGGAACTAATTCGTTCTAGACCAAAATGGCAATGTCATGGCAAATACATTTCTCTACTACGTATCAAACAGCCAAAGATGCGAACAATTCTACTAGGAGGTGGCTCGTCGTGTGGACCTAGCCTACACAGAGCGCCATAACGTAACGTTTATCGTTACGTTAAATGCCTAATAAAAGCACCAATGTTTAAGTAGGCGACCCAAATGCTTTGGGCAACGAGAGACAGCTGATCCGCAAAATCATCAGCGGTCTTAACGTCTTAAGTCTAGTTAGCATGACCAAAGCTGTCCTCTTCGATCTGTTCAATCCTGCTTCTCGTACATTTTCTGGAACACCTGGGCCAGATATTCCAAATAGTTTAGAGTGTCTCTGTAGACAAGAAGTCCAACGGAGAGCTTGTCCTGTGTCTTAAAATCAGGAATTTCCGAATCCGGTAGCGGCATTATCTCCAAATTCCTCGACTTCATTATGTCCTGCAAATAAGAAATAGGATGGTCAATCTATTGTTAATTTAAAGGTACGAGAGCACGATGAGGTTTTTTTTTGTCAAGGTTTGGCTAATGAAATTTTCATCAACTTGTATCAAAAGATTAGACTTGAGACCTGATGGTAGGTAAGTGCCGATACAGTCGCTTTTGGTTCTGCACTAACCAGAAAACTTTGTAGCTTTGAATTGAAACATTGTAGTTTTGGTTGCAATTGAATTAAAAGCCAAAAATGGCGTAACGAGAAATATTTGAGAACAAATGGGTTTTACTACTTACATTGAATAAACAAAGAACTGCTCTCACGTCGTGCATGGTCTGATTAATTTTCTCTTTTAGGCATTTATCGGAGATTATGTTGTCATTCAGTCCTTCATTGCTGATCGCGTATAAGCCAGCAACGACCATTTTCAGCCCTTTGTACATTGATGGCAGAACCTCGTCGATATGATCCTGTGGGGAAGAGAAACAAACATTAAATCTAGACCCTTTTTTTTATTCAGACGTCGTCTTATAATTTTACAATGTCGTAAAGCTGTGGATATATAATAAGCTACTATATACTTTATGTTGTGCAGTTTGATTTCCATAAAAAATATATCATATCAACTCAACACCATATCAAAAGATAAGGCTTGAGATCCAAATATACATTGCAAAACCATTGTGTTCTCACGTAAATGATTGTCGGCTGACAACAATGAGTGCCACCGACGATGTCGATTCTTTGAAATCGATTGAAAAACTTATGAGGATGCACGTTTCGGCATCAGCAAATTCGTTGACATTCAGCTGATAAAGAAGCAGCGTTGAATCGCTTAATTCGTTAGACGCTTTGATATGGCTTAAACTCAAAAGCCATTTTATAAAACAAAGTAAATTAAGAAACAACGTTTTAAATATAATACAATTTTATGGTATTCTTTTCAACGACAATGGATTTGCAAATCGGTTGCCGGGCTTGAAAATTGGAATAGTCTAATTTATTCGATAAAGTTAGGCTTTGCTTACCATCAACTTGTTCATGTACTCGTCGGGCATTTGCTGATTGAGGACCTTCTCCTTGGGCAGAACTTCTTCGCGGAACCAGGGAAACTTCCGTAGCCAATCATAGCCGGTCCATGTTTGCACCAAATCATCGAAGCTCGGGTAACTGTGCAATTTTAACGCCTGTAAACAAAGGAGAGCGAGGCTTGAATTCACGTATTTTATTCAAACATAAATAAAAAGATTCGAGATAATCTCGAGAGAAATTTGCTTAGAAACTAGGATTCTATTGTATCTCCCCAAAACTGTTGCTGCGCTGATAAATTAATTGCAATTTTTAAATCAATTGTAATGATTTTTAAAATTTATTTAACTATCTATTTATTAAGTAAAGCTTAATAAAAATACGACAACGTCAAAATCATTTTTAATAGAAATTTAGAATTTGAAAATAAGCAAAGAATTAATAAAGCTGTCGAAAACGGCACAAGTACCTGTTAATTTCTCCGAACGATAAAAATAGACCTAGTTAGTGTAACGCATTAATTTGGCTTACGTTGAAGAAAGCAATGGAACGCGTGATGTGATGAAACTTTGCATAGACTACTGCTATGCGGACTTGTGCATATAAGGATCGCAACTTCACTCTATAGTTATTTTGTATGCACTCAGAAGTATTGTTGGATGGGTATATAGCCCTGATTAAATAATTGTAAAACTTTTAAAATTAAAATCATTACAGCGTTATTTATACCGTAGTACTAGTGCTGCAAATTTAGGTCTTCCATTCTGCATCAAGAGATTTTTGTTGTTAAAGATTTTATAAACAAAAATAAAGAAGAAACGTTGATAGTGTAAGATATCTTTATGATCAAAAGACTTGAAAGTTAAAGACTTAGAAAAAACTCAAAATGAAAGAATGACAAATCAATCATTGCGCTTAACAAAGCGCAGATAACGAGTATGTACTTAATATACAAGAATTACTATCAAACATGATTTAAAACTTATTGCTTGAAACCGAATGAGGTGATGTATAAACGAAACATAAGAAGTTGTCTCATATAGCGAGATCTTTAATTTTTTCAGCGGTATACTCACTAATTCATGCACTAAGTTTTGTAATTGTAGATCGATTAACGGTACGCGATCGTCGAACGTTTTCACGGGTCCGTCAAGGTCGCGCGAAAGATGAGTACGAAATCGGAGGCCTGACCACCGCGGTCATGTCACGTAACAAACAATTTCGACATTAAAATTTGACACTGCGCCCGGGCCATACGTGACCGGCGTCCGCCGTTCCAAAACCGACTCTAACACTTATTGATTTAAGCGCAATACCGTTAGACCGAAAGCAGCAGGCGACGGCAGATGCAACAAATGCAACTGCCCATCCCATTTATGCCTCACCATCCGATCGGTATTACGGCAGTTATGATATTGTGACACAACAATGCGACTAATTAAACAAGACCCGTGTTGCATTCGTGACAAAGTGCCGAAAATCGACGTATTGTGGAACGCCGTTATCAGTGAATCGGCGTAATGTTCGTGATTCGGCCGAAATTTATATCCGAAATTGTCAAACAATCGTCCCGCGCATTGAGACACCTTCAAAATGGGGAGAGATAAGGGAGCCTGCTAGTAATTCAGTTGTTCGGTTGAATTCATTGAAAAAACCGTAAAATTAGAAGCTTTTGTAATCATTTATGTATCGTTTTGACGATATCTAAGCAAATAAGAAACTTAGCCTGCTGAAGCTATTGTAATATTAGGTAGCCCTGGCTATCGTAGTTATTACAGAAATGCGTTGAAGACTTCTTATATAATTTACACTTCCAATGATTTCACAGACGAAGTTCAATTCAAAGACGTTTCAACTATTAAAAGCAACTAATGCCGAGAATCAATTATGAGGGATGTTCATAGATAATAAATATATATTAATTAATGAGAACCAAACAACGTCGTTTATATTTCGAGACGCTAACGACGATACGCAACTCATTAGTAGCCCACGTGAAAAAATACACAGGTGTTCGTCCGGTCCATGAGACCATATCTGAAACGTTATCGATTTGGTTGTTCGAAGATGGTTTATCAATTCTATTAACGGTTCATTATTACGACTAAAATATGATAACAATAGCAGTAACAGAAAAGTCCTTTTTCCTCTTAATACTGAAAAATAAAAAATAATGAACACAACCGAATTTCATTTGAACTGATCAGTATTTTTTAATTGAGAGCTTTAGTTCGTTGGTTGAAATTTAACTTTATAAAAAAAAAGAAACAAAATAAAACAACAGAATGGCTTGATTTTATGTCTACTTGCCAGCGAAGGGGAATCACCGCTGTCATTTCAATCGGTAAGCACAATTATCGTTGAAAGAAAGCGCGCATTCAGCATTCAGACACAGCTGTGGGTGGCCGTCGATCTAAGAAATTTGACGACACCGCATCCGGATGCCCGCCTAGCTAGCGCGAAACATCGGAAGCTTATCAAACAAACATGCACCCACACATGCGCGTCGTGTTATATATCACGGCACACGTGCACAGCGGCATCCAAGCGCGCAGACAGCCTGTCGCCCGTGTGAACAACGCTATCGCCATGTATGTACATATTATAGTCACTGTACAATCCGACATTTAAATATCCTCACTATGATGCGATAAACGGCGCGAATTCACTCCTTACGCGCGCCTCGGGCCGTTTTAGAGGCGATCAACACTCGCGTGATGGATATCAGGGCAATTCTAAAGCCCGAAAATGTGATGCGATAATGTTTTGACACCGGCCGTCCGAGAGCGCGCATTCACACGGTGGCCGGTACCGGTGGGGTTCGTTGAATTTGTTATTGCGTTCTCGGTAGCGGCGGTCGGTCAGGCTGTAAAGGAATGGGCTGACGACAGATATGATTGCCCCGATACAGTTCGGACCTTAGTTTGTTTTTTTCTTTTTTCTTTCTGTGTCCCGGCTTTCTCACATTCTCTTTAAAGGCAAACTCTTAGAGCTTAACGTCGAAACAGCAGATATGGACAATTCATGTGAAATTGTAAAATAAAGATGCCCTTGAAGCCATCTCGGCGTCACCGCAAAGGCGGTTCGTTGGCTTTGTCCGAATCGCGGCAAATATGATGCATCGGCGACGAATGACCGACATTGACGAGGGAGGGACATAGAAGAAGAAAAAAATCGCCGGGGCAGGTGCGCAGCGCAATACTAATGCGCAATCAGTATTCGTGGCGTACGCGCACCGTCCTGTACACCGTTCCGGCTACTGTTCGCTTCGATAATGTCGTTTTACGACGGGGAGGCAGCGGCGGGCGGACAGGACGTCGCCGTCGTTACGACCGCCGCAGCCTATTACAAATGCCACCGTACCTCATACGCGAACATCGACGCACCCGTACACAAATTCCAGCGACGCTCGACCGTTGTACCATTTCCATCGAACGGCTGCCTCCGCTCTACTGATTCAAACTATATTCTCTACCCGAAATGTATTCGCTCCCGTCCGATCCTCTTGCGTCCGACGCGATGGTCGTGTACATTGGTGGGCAGTCGTCCATAAACGATTCGAGGCGCGACGGCGACATCGCATTATTGCTCGTTGATCGGCCCACCTTACTTCCGATTCGGAAATATTATATTCTCGCCGTCGGAACGTCGGAATTGTATTACGATTTTTACGCAGGTCGTCTTATGGATGTATGATGGGGTATAAGATAAGTTTTAAATGTAAAAAATTTTGCGGCTGACAATTAATGAACAATTAATTTTGAGTTACGGCGATAGCTTTGGCACTATGTCATCGAACCACCGATGGCATCGCGGGAGCGTAGTGCGAAATTATAATTAAAAGGGAAGGAAGCCGCGGCCGGACGTGGGGCCACGAAAGCGGCGCCCGAGCCGATGCAATCTCTACACCATGCCGGCCCAACCAAAGCGACTCGGTGAGAAAACGGCGCTAAACACGCGCACGCCAAGAATCGTTAATGGACCAAATTTCGCATGAAACGGCGACGGTACGACGGACTCTTCTGTTAAAAAAAAGCAACACTACTTTGAAGACTTTATACCGGCGACAACTTCTCACAATTCATTCCGAGGATATAACACTGGCGGTCATATTTATTTTAAACCGTTTATGTGACTGCAACAAGCCGCGCGGGCATAACTCGCGGGAATCTGAATGCCTTGGTAGGAATTGCTCACGGAAGTTAGCTTCTCCGCGTTTTGCTCAATCAAATCTCAACTTTGCCAAGCTTAAATACGGCTTCGACTAAACTTACGATGTCAACTGCTCCCCCGACGAATACACTTTCATTCACAAACCGATAAAATCGCATTAAACCCTAAAGGTATGCATCGATGTCCTTAGTTCGAAGTTTTATTGGTATTGGCCGACCGCTGGCAGCGTCCGTTCATTTAGAGCGACGCGGCGGGCATAACGATGCGAGCGCGAATACTACGTAGGTACGTTCCGATTGTCGTCAATGAAAGCGAAGAAAGACTACGTGGACACCGGAACTTATATGATATGATTGAATATCCATGTTATGACCACGCAAACGCCGTGTGTGATATAGTTGACCTGTCAAGCAATGACCGCGTGAATGCTGCATATAAAGTTAAAGAATACGCGTGATAACATGCCACGCCAATTCTGTGAAGGAATAGAATATCGATACTTACGAATTTGTCTTTATACTGCGCAGTCGATTTGAGTGCGTTCCTCGCTTGCGACGCCACGTCCTTAGCAAGTTTCGGCGAGTATTTTACAGCGGATTTGGACTGGAAAGAAAATAAAATGATATGTAAGGAATCGCTTCTTACTTGCATTGCGTTGAATTTTCAATCTCGAGCCAATTCTTTTAAACTAATCTGAAAACTCAATAAATTTTGCAATAAAATACGAAAAACTGTTACAGTTTTTCATAACTTTTAAGCAGACTTATTTCGTACATTCGACAAAGTCAAAAATTGTTATGGGACCGTAAAAGAAATTATGAACTAGTGGTTAAAAGAAATTGACGGGGATCCGCCTGACAGAGGACATAAAGTAGTATTTCTTTTTCATCAGGCTTGTTTTTGCAAAAAAGAATCTGCCGGTATGAATAGGCTCAACACTTACATTAGAGTTGTTGTAGTCACAAGGGTTGGCCCAAAGGCGGTTCTCCGGCGTGGAGTCGGAGGCGCGCTTCTGTCGTTCCATATCGCGGCTTCTATGAGGTGCGGCGGTACACCGAGGTGATAAACCACCCACGAGCAGTAGTAAGCAGACAGCCGCACAAACGTTGACGTATCCTGCGGGAGTAGAACAAAGTTGAGATGATAACAGCCAGTTCGAATTGTTTGCCACAAAACATTCATCAAAAGTGAGTGGCAGTTTTACAGAATCATTCTGCACAACTCGAGATCTGCGTCTGACACAGTGGACAGTTTGATGTATGAGTATATACAAATGCAGTTTGCTGGCTATATGCGGTTCAAAGATTTAGGCGCAAACTTTGAGCAATCTTGCATAGTAAAGTTTTCAATACATCTTCAATTTCAACTTTACCTTTTATTCATTGCCTTTAATTACCTCACTATAAATATTATTCCGTAATCGTATGTAGCATACATATTTTTGGAGAAATGAAAGTAGCGATTTTATCTCAAAAAAAAAAAAGTGTTTAAATCAATAAAAACTGATGATTTATACATAATCAGGACCAATTTGATACATACTCTGGACGAAGCACTGTACTAGTAATATCTAAGCTTTGTTTGTGCCTCTTCCCCTAAACATTTCTTTAGATAACGTCTCGAAAACAACTTTGTTCTCATGGAACTTGATACACATAGTAGTTTTAATAGTGTAGTTAAACAGAATAAAAACAATTTAATGCTTGTTGGAATAATTTCCACTGTGTCGTTCGGCCATAATAACTGTACACGGGGCGAAGTACACGTAGAGGTTGACTATTCCGATTTTGACTTATAATGTGAATCATAAAGGGGATTATTTCATGATCAACTTGCTATTATAAGCTTAAAAAAGAGTTTTACATCGTCGACCTGCAATGTATAAAATATAAATCAGATAAAGCTTGGACACCATAGACAAACTATTTCATATTATACCTACGTTAAAAGGCATAAGAGGGACTTTTCCATCTCCTAACACGGGAGTAAAAGAATAATGGGGACTATTCCAGCGGCATGCGATATATATTTCGCGCTGCATCTCGTCAATGAGAACGGTCGCGGAGCGTTCCGTATGCGAGGCGCGCGATGCCATCGATTATGGTAATCGTTGGACATCCGATGAATAAAAACATCGCGGCCCAGAGGTGGACAGCCTTTGCTAATTGTCCGGTGAACCTGGGTGAATCACTAATGCGCCGGGTTAAGGCGGCGGACGCCGGACATTCTTCCGATGTCTGCGATATCCAATCTTTTGTGGAATGAGGCGACCTTATGGATATGGAGGCGACCTTATGCATAAAGATATTTACACTATATGTGTCACTTTATTTATTCAAATTAAGCTCCATTCAAAGGACGGTGATGGTTAAAAGGAAAGAAGATTATAGTTATCCAAAGCAGACTCCAAAACTAGGAGTTAGCGATGTTAAAGTAAGTCTATAGGGGAAAAGTGAATATAGAAAACATTTTAAATAATGACAATAAATGTATCCCTCCCGTGTATACAATTATCATAAATTATCATATTGTTAAACAACGTTGAAGCTCAACTGTAAATCCATTACTCATGTGGTGTTTGTATGTAGCGAAAAATATCTTCGGTATCCGCTCACCGTGTTAAGGAAGATATAATTATGAGAAAGTAGACGTATTAACGTCTATCCACTAAAGGTAATACGGCGCGTTGACGTCACCACTCGAGTGGAAACGTAACTGACCTTACTTCCTACTGTAATTAATTCGAACCTGTATCTATTAGATAATCGACGCGTACGATATCGCGATAGTGACGGATGATTTGCGATTTTTGCTCCGAGTTGATGCGTGCATGATTCACATGTTCATGCCTGGTGCGTTGATGAGTAATGTTACGAAATTTTGCGCGGTTTTGTCGTAATGTTGGTAGACCGTTACGATAATATCACGTCCGCAGCATCCCCGAATTCGCCTCGGTGCGTAATCGCGATTGCCGTTTTTCCTTTATTCGGGATATATACATCGGTCGCAATTATTGCGCTGCACTTTTACAGCCCGAGAAGCATTTCACGTTGTTGTTGGCTAATGGGTCCGAAGGCACTTGCTGCGCCCACCGTACGAAAATTGTGCGCGTGCACTTTTTTTTCTCGTGTTAACTCTCGTTAGCCCGTTTTGCGGTGATTTCGCTCCTTGGCCCCGGGGCGCAGCGCCGCCTCGAATAAAAAACGATATAGTTATAGGGCTCGGTGCCGCTTATTATTTAACTAAGGCCAGTGAACGGAACCCGATCATCTCACGCCCCTCAATGACGTCGGACAAGGACGCCGATATCGGCCCTCTCGCTCCAACTACGCCGGCTCTTCCAAAACATTCGCATAAACGAATTACGACCGTAGGAAGGCAGCGGCGGCGATTTAACTAGACGCGACCCAGCCGTTAAGGCTGTATCGTTTAATTGACACAATAACAACGTTGTTACAGTAGGGAACACAAAAGGCGACCGCAAAGCCGGTGCCGGGCAATAACGATCATGTCAAAAGGAGGGCCCGACACACAACACGCGTTAAACACACGATCATAACATTTTATTAGTGCGCCGGTCAAAAGCAAGCAACCGCGGGACCGCCGCGCCGTCAAGAGTTCAACTAAAAAAAAAAATAACAGGTCAGCTCGTAAAAAGCCGTAGAGTCATCGTGAGACGCGTAAAATTTTCTTTGCAGTACAAAAATGCTCGTTTCGAGTTGACAAAACATTTATTTGTTTACGTAAAGAGACGATCGGATGAAAAAACCTTCTCGTATTTTAAGCACCGATCCATATAAACAAGTACCGTCTCGGCAAAAACGCAGCATTAATTCAATTTAATGGGTCCGATACTAATTTATAATCAAATATCGACTCTCAGTTTCATAAAGCGTCGCCACATAAAAGAACGGTAATTACACACGTCACAAAAACTATAATACGGACAAAGTGGAGACTCGATCGAATTCCTTAGCCCATTGAAGATCTGACGGGGCGACCATAAAAAGCGTAGATACCTACACGTAGGTAATACACAGGTTATAAGGGGGCATAAAAAAGTCGGGACCGCGTCGGAGGTCGGCCCCGACTACCCGAGAAACAAAGAATTCGTTTATTTTTTAACAGCTCGCTCGTACACAAAAGGAGGCTGCGCGCTACGAAAAACGACCCAAACGAGAGGAGCTTGTTAACCTTTTTAAAAAGAAATCGCGCGGCCGCTAACTAGAATTTCGGCTCGAAAACCGAGAAAAGTTCGCGCCGCCTGATGCATCGGCGTATTTGGCGCCTGTGCAATCATTATGCAAATTACGATATGACGGACCGGCCGAAAACTTTTAGGATGCACTTTGGCTTTGTCAGTCAATCTCATCTGCGTACAGCACGGCTATTGATAATATAAGAGATTCCATTGTCCCGTTATAGTGATAAATCGTTACGTTTAGTCAAAACAAAGATTCGCCTTGAGTTGGTGCATTAAAATGTTCGTATCGGCTAACAAAAGTAAGCTCACAAAAATCGACTTCATGCAATAAGAGCGACAATCGCTTTGAGAGAAGCTTCGTTACACGTATCGCAAGACTCGCGACGACGCATTTTTCGACACTGGAAATTGGCTCTAAACGCTAACGACGCTTCGAAACCGATCGGCTTCCGACACAGTTTTGAAATTATCGAAACGGGCGCGCGCAAATTTCCCCCGAATTAAATTTAATAAGATAACTACTGACATTATGCGCTTGTAGTAATTACGTTTCAGAGAGATTTCGATACAGGACGGCGTCTTTGTGCGGACGGGGAAGTGAAGTGGCCCTACGGCGTTATAAAAGCTAAATCGACATTTCCACATTTATTATAATAACATGAGTGTGGAATTACGCCTCTCGCTCGAATTAACTGTTTATAATTGTCCCTAATGCATCTTTAGTCGCGCGGGTACATCTCGCTATGTGAAAACGTCGCTAATGAGTGCGCGGACTGCGACTAACAACTTGCAGCCCGAGAAACAGAGAGACATGCCGCACCGAATAATACGAGGTCTCATGTTTCAATGTTAATCGTTTCCTCTTGACAATGGCCGTCCCGGTGCTAAATACATATATGTCTCGTTGTAAGTAAAAGTCAGACGAGATTGCGTTCGTTTGTTTTTATCTTATTGATTAGTAGAAAAAAATGGATAGAATAATCCTTATCTTATTGCTTGTACATGATATATAAATATGCTTACATGATGTACAAGGGAAGAGCTTTATATGCGATATGGGATGTAAAAAGAAAGATTAGGATTTACAGTAAGACGAAGCCAGTGCGGCAAACGTGTTATTATTTTAATAATAATTCAATTTTAATTACCCAAATAACTCTTCTTAACTTTTATAACTCCATTCTTTATTAGTTCTCACATCATAGTTATATAATCGAAGCAATACATTATTCATTATTAATAAAACAGGCGAAATCACCTCTTTTAAATATATGATAATACGCAAAAGGCATATTAAGGTTTCGATCGATCACACCTTCGTCAATATTTTATGAGCGCGTTTAATTTTTGCTACTTATTATTAAAAATAAGAAAAAGCTACTGCAAACGATACAAACTAATAAGAAATCTATTCATTCACATTGGCTCTATCAACACGTTATCCTGATTCGTGATTAATAATTGTAACAAACATAATGCATAAAATCGTGCTTTAGTTTCATTCAGGGATCGTTCATAATGGAAATTAATTGTCGATGGTTATCCGTTGTAAAATTGCTCACTAATTTTGCGTTCGACCTTATACTGCAGCTGTATGCAATAGGTGAGCGCGGGGCTCACCTAGATGGGATCTTTTTTATCTTTAGCGGAACCTGAGTGGGTTTTTCGAGAGCCTACGGAATAATTTACGATTCGCGTGGTGTTGATATCATTAAATCGTGCGGTCACTACGTTTCACAGCCTTACGTATGAGTTAATTCATAGCTTCCGGGAAAATTTGCGGTGGAAGCGACATTGCTGTCTACTTATATTAGTTTTGCACATTGTACGACATAATTGTTATTTGATTGTTCGATTACTACAGCGGTTTGGATAATTACTTCATAATACACGCGAATTAGCATTAATCCAGCCTTTTAAAGTATTGTTTCCCTTTGCAGGTTACTTTAAATAGGCAGTAATGAGGAAACGAACTAAGCTAATGAGACGGCGCGGTTTGATAAAAAAAAATCGTATGTATTGAACATTTTAAGTACAAGTAATTAGACATATTGTTTTAAATTGCATGATACGGACGTCGTTTAGTAACAATCGTTCTTTTGATTTATGAATACGGTAATTTTACCATTGCATTATAACTCAATTCTCATTGACTACGTGTTAGCCAATGGCTAAAAAATTAACTGTAATAAAGGATATCCCCGGTGATTAAATTAATAGCCACGAGTAACTTAATTCTAAACTTATGTTTTATTTTTTAAATCGAACTATAAACGTTGTATTGCATACTTCCAATTCACAGATATCTTTTAGTTTGTGTATTGTTTTTGTGTTTTCTTTTTTGTACATGTTGTTTACATAATCTGTTGATTCGTTTTGTGTACATATTATATTCATTCGAAACGAGTGTCATAAAATTGGTAATAACATAATTCTTGTGATTGCAAACCGCGTCTGGAGGTAAAGACAGTCTATATCTTGCCGAACGTTTGAATTTATTCCGAAGTTATCTTGAGACCTGTATATTGAACATTTTTTTTTAATAAACTACTACAGTTGCTATGATTTCAACTTAAGACGTTTCGTTCCGGCCTGTAAGCCTGTCGCGGTCTTTCCCACTAATTACGAAACAGTCCTCTCCCAGCGACATAACTGTACTGCTATTAAAGGATAGAAACATTTAGCTAGATATGTCACCCCGGTAACAGTGCGTTTAATTGCGGCCCAAGCCCCAGTTAGTTAGTTTATCACCGTGTTTAACATTGTCGAGGCGACACTGAGCTAAGTTTTTATCGGTACAAAATTGTTATGAAATTACTAGCGCGGATCGCGGGGTGTTATGGCGAAGATAAAATCGGAGAAGGGCAATTAATCCAGGGGGTAAAGTACTGTATTATCAGAATTTTCGTTCTGTTATCACAACGAAGTTATGTTGGTCGTATAGCCGCCGTGTGTATTGCATGCTTTGTAAAATTTTATTTATTTCACATTTATAATTTTTGAGATTTATATTAACGAGTATATGTTGGCAAAAACGTATTACGAATACGAAACGTATTAACTAAATCTTCAATAGCCGTGCTATATCGTATCTTTTCTTTAGAAAAAAATGCAAAGGTAACAATACGAGATAGCAAAACTATGCATTGTCTTATCATCGTCACCTTATATTTGATTAAATTTGTATATAATTGTAGACTAAATAATTTTTTATACTTAATACCCAAAACGATATTTTCAATTTGAAATATTGGAAACGGTTTAAAAGTTTCGAAGATATTTTTTTTTACCGAACGAACGAATTACGAAATAAATAAAAAAAATACATAATTGGAAAGGGAAAAAAAAAGAAAAAATGCTTACTGCTTCTGGCCGTGTTCGATCTAAGGTAAGGTCGACATTTTTCCACTAGATCACTATCACAGTCACTATAATGGCTAATTAATCTAGTCCTGGCGCATTGTTCGCAACCCGGCGTTCTGTGCACAACCCGGCCGTACTCCGCGGCGTTGCACAGGGGTGCTCGGCACCAGCGGCCGTGGAGCGGTTCCATCTTTAGCCTGACGATCACAGTGCCCGATTGTCGGAACAACGCGGCGGCTGGTATACTAGGGCAATCCATAACAACCGTACGCAATCGACATCCCCCAATTGACAGTGGTGCCGCGCGCTTCGTGTCGGGTGAGCGACTAAATGAAACGCTCTGACGGCGCGTGAAATAAAGCCTAGCACGTGGTGGAGGCAGTGGGGCGCCGGTTAACGAATGGCCGGTGGGATTCTCCATAGTGCGGCTGCGGCGGGCCAATGGTGGAGGACGGGCTCGCGGAGGGCGGGTACAGACCCCGTCCCACTCGGCCGCTATGTACGGGACCTTCGCGCCGGGTAGATAGGGGTTGGGAATTCCGGCCGCTCGCCTTTCGGTTCCGCGACTTTTGCAACAAACCTCCGGCTTGCGGTACTCTAAAAGTTTCCATTGCAAAACATCAGGGTTGGGCACTTCTGTTTTGAGTCAACCGCGGTCAAGTCATCGAAACGTGCTCATTTCGTAAATGCTCGTAATCTGTAAACGTTTCATCGGAAGATTTTTCTGTCGTGACGACATCATATTCACAATATTTTTCCCTTATTTCATATTTGGTCAGGTTGAACTTTCGCAGTTGTATTTCATATATTGGCAAAGCTTTATCTCAGTCGGGAACTGTATGAAATAATTAACGTCAATTGGCAGGATACGAAGACGGAAGACGTAGGCTTCGCAAATTAATTTTATTAAGACTATCGCAGGAAATATAAAAATGTAGAGAAAATGATTCTATCGGTAACTTTGTGACATGTTACAAAAGAAAACATATGGCTCATAATAGTGCTAATGTAAAAAACTAATCAGAAGCGTTTTTTCACAATTTTACAATCCTATATTTGTGAGATATTCTCTATCTCTGTATATGTTTTGAAGTTAGATTTGTTGGCGCCAATGCATGCCAGAAATTTATTTTTGGTTACACCTCAAACTCACATCCACTTACATACTTACACTTTTAAAGTACAGAATATCATTTTCGTATTAAAAAAATCACCACCATTAAAATCTTTCAAAAGATAAACATCATATTATCATTGAGATTTATTCCATCTAGTTTTAGGAGCCAAGACACTCGATTTATAGGTCATCGTATAGACTTTAGATTTTTAATGTAAATTTAACATTGTGTCATTTAAAAGTTATTATTAATTTGTAGGCAATCACATTACGTGAATTTATTTAAAATATCAAACGCTTCATAGAGTTTTGTTGTCTAATGAAATATCATAGAGCTCAAGGTTATACATGTATCGTTTGGCTACAGTAAAAATTCTTCAGGGAGTAATTTTATTTTAGATTGACTCACATCTTTAGCGCGTTACTAAAACAGTTAGTCACTGAAGACTTCAGTTGACTCAGATATCACGCGGATGTGTGAGTGTGATCCTCATTGAATTTCACCGTTAATTAACAATATGAACTGAATAACTAAATATAGATTGAACGCTTCCAGCTCAGACTAGCGGGCCGCTGATATAACCAAAAAGAGTTTCACCAGATAAGGCAGTGTAATAAATAAAACATTAGATAAGATACTGGTTATTCTGTAATTTCCCTGTCAAATTTACTAAACAAGACTATTCTATGGCTTTATATCATGTGATAACTCCGAGAGCGCTCAGAGATTTGGTACAATACCGATTATAATATAATATAGCTGAGGGAATGAACCTGGTGAAGTTGATTAAGATAACAATCTTTAGAATTATCACGATAACGTTTAGACCTACGCCGGTGTCTGTGATGTTCGAATTGTAAACTTGCAAATTGTCAATCACATTTTATTTACTACAGATAACATAATAGTAAAGGCATGCATAAGTGTTGTAATATTTTATAACACATTTAAATCTTATCGCCATACTGTGAAGTCACAACTAATTTCTAATAATCAATCCTTCAGTTTTGATGAAATAGCCACAAGAAAGCACAGTCATCTACACATTTTACCAGTAACGAAGAATATGAATAATTTCATCTCATTTAGAATATTTCACTTGGCAAAGTGCTGCTTTTACTATGCCGTTATATTAAAATAAAAAGATTATTGTTTATTTGGTAACAAGATTAAGAAGTTTGCCTGCAAAGTAAATGGACTAAAATAATACAACCGAGTTATATGAGCAATCTGCACAGCACATCCATCTTTGAAGTAATGAGATTGAAACTACGCACAAGTACATTTTTTCAAGGCTACCGCACACGTGGAAGTGGGTCACAATTAACTTATAAGATTTCTAACAAAGAGACTAGTCAAAATTACGGGCTCGCGGAGTAAAATAAAGGTATGTATTTTTTTTTTAATTGCCTCCGCCACGTTTGTCCAGGAAGTGAGAAACGTCACAGAGTATTAAAAGAGCATTTTCTCTCTGTGCCAATGTATCAACGCTAATCTTCGCTTTGGGTTCTGAAAAAGCTGTTATTAGGGAGCGTCCCGCTGGGTTTGTTTAGCCGATTCGTGGTTCGGTAAACGGCGGCCGGATGGCTAATTGCGTCACTTTAGTTCTGTGAACGGTATCGTGCCATAAGCGACACCTGCGGCTGTATCATTGCGGAGTTTCCTGTTGATAGTGACGATTAAACTGCTTAGACCGTAATACGGTGTGGGTAATTGATAGCGGGCCCGTCCGACGTCGTGCTGTCTGCTGGTGCTGAGCAATCTTTCTTATCACTAACACTCAATGCTAGTAGCTGTGAAACTTTTATGAGGAAAAGATATTATGTCAAGCATGGAATAATATGTGGATAGCGTCTTGCGGTCTGCGGTCAACTCACAAAAGGATAAACGTGTTGTGAATCCGACGTAAACACTTGCCAAAAATTTGTGTAAATAAAAATAATTGGTTTGAATCGGAGCGTATTTTGTACTTGAGAATAATTGTTGCGCTATCTGGTTATTCCTTAATTAGCGATGAGGTTTTTAAATGATATAAAAAATAAGATACAATAGAAATATACATTTTAGATGAATCTTAAAAGGGAGGGAAATCGATGTTTGAGAGAAATGTTTTACCGGCGTCTTGAATGTTTAACAAAAACAATTACAGAGATGATGTGTCGAGGCCTCCGTAAATGTTTCCGCTCCACTATTAATAACGTTCCGTAGTTTCCGTACAATATTTATAAATATACTTCTATTTATGTGTATGTACAATGATATACATTAAGAACAGATACTGCCTCTGTAAATTATATTGTATTATATTTTAATACAATTCTAATTTATTTGTGATAAAAAAACTCCGATATGTCGCCGCTTATGGTACATGACTGTCTGCATAAATGTCTATACATATATAAGCTTATCGCGTAGTTGATATAATCAAAGTGCCTTGATTATAACGATGAGAGATAGCATTTTACAACAAAAATTGATTCAAGGTAAATCTGTTTTTCAATTTGCAAACAGGCAATAATTTCATTGTTAACAATTGATTAAATGAAACAACCAACTACCAATAACCAATTTTTAAGAGCGTAACGTCAGGTCAGATTTCGGGCCAATTACGAATGTATATTTTGGATGGGTAGAATTAATAGGCGAGAAAAGGCCTAAGGATGCTTCATATCACTCTCAGCTGTTCTACCACAAAACCACTGCATCCCCGTTTAAAGAACTAAGTTTTTTGAATCGAAAAACCATCACGACACATCTTCTTTTAGAGATACTCATGAGCCGGCATACTGTAACAACAGAATTTACCAATCGATTCTATTGCCAATTAATGAAAAATAAATCAAGGTATATTTTAGGTATGGCTTCACTGAGTACAGAAATTACGATGAATTTTTGTCCCTGCAGTCGTAGTGCTTACGTAACTGCGCGGAAAATATGTCTAATTTAGGGGTGATTATCTCGAAGTTTTGTGTAATTATTCGTACTAAAAGCGTAAATATCTTACTATCAAACCCAAAAGCTACGATCCTACTATAATCGACTTCTAGCTCAGGACTAATCGTTCAGCTTAATCAGCGGCGTCAATTCCATTCCGCGTATACATATTCAAGACAAGGTGTTCTGTTATCCTACGTAAAATTCTAGAGAAACCATCGTCATCTTGAAGTACACGTCCCACGAACTCAGTGGACTTTGCTCGCCCACGATCGCATAAAACCCCGACAGTTTACTCTAAACTACAAACGTCATGGAATACGTCACCGTTCGCCGAACTTTGGCTTGAAACACGCACCATCGCATCCTGCACACATATTGACATAAACTTTAAAGGAGGCGGATTTGAGCGATCGAAGCGGGCTATCTATCTGTACAGTTACTCAGAGTTACGTATGCGCTATTTTTACCGGGCACGCGTCTCGGCGCGACAATCTAATGTAAATTAATTTACAAGGTGTTATCTAGTCGGGCGTCAGAGTTTCGTGTCAATGTTTGTAGTGCTATTAAGTTTTTATCGTATCAAACTTAGTTTGACCGGAACTGAACGATTGCTAAAGTCGGTGAAAATTTCACTAAATCGTTCTAAAGCTAATCCATTTTTTTTAATTAACACTTCTATTAATATATTACATGCATCGTGGTAATAACATAACATCTCAAACAGATCAAAAAACACTTACTATAGTAGTATTTGAATGAACATTTTTAAGATTATTTAAAAAACATAACCTTCAATCTCGACTACCCAGCCCAGCATACAACATTTGTACATATTTATTCATAAATATTCGGTATAAAAAAGTAAACATATATAAATAAAAATGTTATAAATATTTGAGGAAAAGATGAAATCAACACGTAAGCTACGACAAGTTACGATTATTTCAATTTACCATTTTGTGTGACGACCAACGGGAAATCAACAATATTTCTTTATTCATGTAATGTCAATGCAAGAAAAGGTAACGTCCCGAATTCTGCATTATCATGGTGATGTAGCATTTAAAAGATCTATTATTGTCCTTGTTTCTCATACATAAAAAATTTTGAGTCAACGTTGGCAAATCGATTTAGCTTAATTCTGATTAACATCATTTAACATGACTATTATTAAAATATTATTATTTTGCTACTAATATACTAATAGTAACTTTCTTTTGTAATATTCAATTAAGAATGCACAAACGAATATGCAAACAAGCAATTCTCATGGGTATATTTAATGCAATGCACTTTCAATTAGTCTTGACAACCTCACAAGCGGTATGCTTTTACCTACGAGCATACATATATTTCATACTATGTGATGTTATAAACGTGTGAGTTGGTTTGGTCTTGTTTTAATTTTAAAATACCAGAGTTATATATCGACATAGTTTACTATATTATCTCATAGTGAGAGCGAGACTTTCAAGGCAAGAAAAAAAATAGTTGAATTCCGCAAACTAAGCCGTGGACCCCAGAGGTCAACAAAAGTAATAACTAAAAGTAATACGAGTAGCTTGGTGAACACCACAAGAATTGGAAGCGACAACCTCGGTTCGGGATCCGACAAGTCCAAAAATTATATAATCTTCGATATAATAGAATATGATTATATTTCTATGGTTATATTAGCAATACCTTTTTGCTATTTACGATACAGTTTGAAAATGTTTATTCCCTTTGTAGCGACAAACTACTGAGTCGTCGCTATTTATAGAATACAAATAAATGTTAATGGTAAATATTTCCATAAGATTTGCTGCGTAACGAACAAATCTCAGATAAAAATTATAGATACAGAATAGATGTTTGTGCGTATAAATAGATTAATGTTTAAAGATTTTCTCGTATATAAAAAAAAATTATGACACAAAAATACATATACAATAGAACATTGTATAATGATTCGTTGTACACATTGTTAATTACATTATTTTACGGGTTTTATCTGTTTTTACCCCACGTTTCGATCATTTTAGAGTCCATCGTCACGGAACAAATGTACGGATATGTACGGGACAGTGAACATCGAGAATATAAAATCCACAAACTAGTTAGTCCTTTTTTAGTTAGAAGGTTATAAAGAAAATGACATATTATGACTGTATATGCTTTGTGGATAACGTGAACTCGTGAACGCTACTCATCATGCAAATAAATTTACACAACAATATTTAGTGAGTCCGCAAAATTTAAAGTAAAAAAAAAACAAAGAGATAGTATTCAAAAATTATGTGACAAAATAAATAAGGTGGCCGGTAAGTTAGGTTGCCGGTGCCAATCCTCCTTCCTCTCCGTTCCTGCCCCTCCCAAAAATTCCAACCTTAAACGCATTTGCAATTTCCTAGCTGCAATATATCCTTGGATAGCGGTGATCGCTTACCATCAGGTGAATCGCTTGCTCGTTTGTCTCTAATTAAAAAAAATACATAATACAAAAATGAGTTCTTTAATGCACTTCACCATTTTGCCTTATTAAACATGTCAGTCGGATACTATCTCAACTATTCCATGTGATAAATTTTATTAATGAGATAAAATACATAATAAATCAAGACAATCTACAGAGCAATTAAACTAAATACAATCAACACTGAATCACTTTACAGGTATGTACGGAATGTATTACATTGATATGATTATTTCTTACTTTTTAGGATGAATCTCAGCTCTCCTTGCAATTCTCTATATGCGTTAATTGTAAAATTTACTTAAAATGGTTTCCTTTTATTTTTTGTTGGAGTTTCAAACTAAGTTTACTTTAGTAGGAAGAGTTCCATGTCTTCGCTTTAATCTAAAATTATATTTGAATTGTGTAAAATGTAAAAAAAAAATCAAATAAAGATTTTTGAAAAAAAAATTGTACGAAAAATATCAAAACCAATACAATAATTAAAACAAAATGTACTATACACGTATACAGAAAGTTCAATCACCACTAAAAAAAAATACTTAAATGGCCAAATCTATAGAGTTATAAAACTATAAAGCAAGGTATTAAGATCATTTGTTAAGATGAATGGCTTTAGCTACCCGCTGTGGAGCCTCCCTGACACTTCCAATAGAGACATCAATCTTTTTATTCACAATTTTAAGTACAACATCAACGAGATTTGTTTAAACTTGTTCAACATCACGGTGCTAAGGTTTGTCGAGCGAAACAGTTTTGAGTAAGTATTTAAAAAGGGCAATACAGATAATTTAGAACATTTCGCTTATATTTAAATAAATAATATAATACCTTTACTGATAAACTTTAATGAGGTTGATTATTTTTGGCAGTATCTCGCAAATCACAATTTAGCTTCAATAACAAAACTAAATTAAATCTAGTTTTCGACGTCCTGTTTGTTACTTTATCGAAATGTGAGTTTGGTTAGGTCTGTTTGTTAGGTAGTTGTGTTTTGCTTTGATGCTTTTGTCCACAACTTAAGAATTTTGTTGGTTTTTCAGATCTTTAAAAGTTCAGGGGGGTTAACGAACACAAAGGCTATGTTTTATTACAATTCTGTCCAATCTAATTGAAACAATTCGTATCCGATAGAAAGGCAGTGTGGTTCCGTCGTATTAGGCATCCAATCAGGGATAACCCGGGGGTTTCCCGATTGGATTAACAATACGAAGCTATTCGAAACAAAACGTTAAATCGATCGAGCGTGTAGACAAAAAGTAGTACGGAACGAATGATGGAGGTCTTTTTTCGCGACAATAGATTAATCATTTGTTGATTATCTAGGTTTGTGTGGTTTAAATGAGGCTTTAGCTTGTTAGCGCCTAATCTCTCTTCGATCGTGACGGGTATTCGTCCCATCAGGCTATGAGAGTAAAATAAGAGTGAATGCTCCCGTAATATATCCTGCGCAGTTGGCTGATCTCTTGTAGAGTGGCCGCCGTGGCTGGAATCGGTCGGGATGACATTAAGATTTCAATTGTGAGTTAAATTTTAACAATTCAATTATTTAACAAATCGCTGACCGTCCACGAGTAAACTCGTGATAAGCGTTTTTCCGCATCTTTATTGTTTTCATGGCTCACTGTTGTAAATCTTGTAGTGTAATTATTTGGTCTGCATACCTCGTACTGTACCTCACTTATAAGACCGACCAAGTTTCTTTCTTAGTTGTAAAAAAAAATTCAACGATGTTATACTTTTTATCATACGAAAAAGAAATATTAAGAGTTGAATAATA
>DWHQ01000034.1:0-22369 GCA_018247955.1 Eurytides marcellus marcellus | reverse complement strand
ATATTTATATATTTATATTATAAAACTGTGAGATTATTTTGCTAGCTTTTGTTTATAACAATATTGCGCAAAAAATATCTCACATGTGGAGGGGTTGTCTTTTTTAATGGCCGTGGAGTTTCATGAGTGGTTACTCTCCTTTGACTCGGTAATCAGATCCACTTTGCCGTATTATTGCATTTTAGTAAAAGAAGACGGAAATGTGCAAGTGATTCAACTAATGGTAAGCAAGTGTCCAACCACAGATAAGAAAACATAAAGACGTTGCAGAAACAAAAGTCAATGCAAGGATATTGTGACCTACTTAATGAGCACGTTTACTATTCAAAGAACACGGCTAACTCTATCACAGGACAAATCAAGAAAGTGTAAAAAAATTACTTTTCGTCGGTCTTTTATAAGTAAGCCCTTTACACTTATTCTTTTGTCATAAACAAATTCACTTTCATAGTAATTGGTATCTTTTGAAAAGCACTATAAAAATTACCTAGTAGATATTACCTTAGGTTAAGAGCAAAATCTTACATTATGTTCCTACAGGAACATTGTTTGAAGATATTAAAGCCAGAAGTATATATATAGAAACTTTAAAAAGGCGTCAGCGTTCGTCAAAAAAAAACATAAACTAACAAACTACTATATGCAAATGTGCACATAATGTTTATATCGGGCCAGCTGAACCATTTTTATTATGGGGGCTTTTATGGATATTCATTATCTATATCCATATTTCCTAACAGTATTCTATAAGAACCTTTCGCGTAACCTTCTCCTAAATTAATTTAGCATTTAGATTATTTATAACATATATACATAAATAGTATTTTATATTTTATAATCGGGTAGTCAACAGTGTGGTTGCTGGACTAAAAAAAAAATAATTTGTTGTTATAAATTAATAATTATATTGCCACCGACTTCATATCAAAGTAACGAATGTAAATATTAAACAGCGTAATGACATAACACCAATTTAAAAAGACATGTAAGGAAGTTTGTTAGAATACGGTTTTGTGGACCTCACCTTTTTACTCTGAAGGAAGATTCAGTAAACATTTTTATGACGAATATTTCCTTATACATTTCCATACGGATCCATATCCATTCATACGAATGCGAGTATAATTTAAATTAGTATAGGAAACTTTAAATGTCTCGTCGATAGGTATTGGAACACAATAGTGAAATAAGCCGAGGCCTATATATTATTAAAGGTAATCGAAAAGGCTAGACAGCGTTTCAAACATCACTACTTAGACATGGAACGGACAGGTATTCGAAGCAGGGTTGCACTCAGTTGGCACCGTTCTAAATTGTGTACCCTTTGATAGCTAGTTTATAATGTATTCGATTTAGCAACGGCAACAATAAGACGGTTTGCATCATTGTTTATACCACTAGAAAGAAACTTTATAAATCTCCTCAATAACGATTTTTTTAACTATGGTAGCATAATAACTGAATATCTTTGAAATTTAGTATTTTATCGAAGTATTAACTACTTTTATCGAATTTATAGATATTACGTTCATAAATTGCTCTTGGCCGATTTTTTCCTACTATTTTAAATCATAGATCCCCCTATTTAAAATACTAAGGTTAAAACATCGACGTGTCCAGATATAAATGAAAACAATTACTCAGCATTATTGTATATCTTGAAATACATTGAAACTCAATAAAATTTTCAAATGCCTTAATACTCAATAAGGCTTTCATTAAAAAAATTGTATCAGCGTTGGACCTACAATACGAGAGGATGTTGTTTATTTACAAGCGAGACATAAATGAAGCAGTCGTTGGCTAAAAGACGGCATTAGTACTTTCGCGGCGATTTGCGTAATTTTATTCATGGGGCGCTTAATCATTTTTTGGCAACAAGGAGGCCTATTTTATTAAAAGCTACCGTGTAAACTGGGACTCTGCTCAGGGAAAATGTACGAGAGCGTAATTGGGATAAATCAAGGTTAAATGGGAGTGTAGCTGGAAATTTAGATCGTAATTCAATGATTTGTTAGAGTTTTTAAGTAAAATTCGTTATTATATAAATAAATATCAATGTGCAAGCACTTATTTGAAAGACTGTTACGAAATTATCAATTCGAGCGCTAACAATTGTAACGTGGGAGTGAACGAGAAAAATGAAATAAACGATGCATATCAAGTTCCTATTTTAGAAACATATTAACATCTTTGTTTGTGGAATAAATCGGAAAATCTCAGTTAAACTTTAAAATTTTATGCATGGTTGCATCAGTGTTATAAAACGATTTCTTGAATACCTACCGAAACCTCTTACCTTCTTGAAAACATACTAAAGAAACCTTCTCAAGAAATATCTTCGTATCTCAAAAGACATTATTAAATCATTGAACCATTGCTTATAACAATGATTGGAAAAAAGAGCACAATCGATTTCAGTTTTTACATTCAGACTTTGTAAATTAAACAAATTTTGCAATTATTGTTTAGTACATAGAAAGTAGTTTTCATGTCTGTAATAAATATGTATGTATATTTATAAATTTGATATGTTTGTATATTTCGCTTAATACACATACTACACCTATAATAATAATACGACGATAACAGGGGACAAGTCTTCTAGATAAAATTAAATGGGCTTTTATTAAGTGACTAAGGTAATTCGCTACAGAATAATGGGTCCACCTTTTGTACTAATCATTACGGCTATACACAACTTGATGGATGATCATCAAATTCTGTATAGCCCAGCATTGATTTATGAGCATTTAGTTGCTTAAACTAATCATTGTATGCCGTAAGTAGTAATATAATAGACGCTAAAAAATCTACAACATTTATCGTCCAGTAAATTAAAAAAAAAATCTTATCACATATAAGACAGACAGATAACATAGAAGATAGAATTTTCTTCTATGTTATCTTAAGTAAATGAATTTTCATTACAAGGTAAAAAAAAAGTAAAAATTATCATCTCAGCGAAAGGATAAGGTGGCATGGCAAATTTCACTAAAGGTTCCCTGTATTTAAAGCTTCTTTTCAACATTTCTGTTTATAGATTGAAGGCAATAATACCAGCAAAGAAAAAGAATAGTATGCTAATAATTATCATACCTGTTACTATTTAGTTATGTAACGTTTCAAAGAGACATCGATAAGTCAAAAAGGTCGATTTCTTACGTGAAGTACACAAACAAATCCCTTTCTATAAAAGAGAATGAGGGAACTCGAAAAATGCTATCAAATCTCCTTGACTTGGATTAAACGAATAAGGTCGCAGATGTGGTATATCTACGCTTACTAATTGAAGAGTTGTGAAATATCTACTGCTTGTTTGGCAGCTTTTCCGCAAGGCAATTTGCTAATAACACGAGTCGTTAAGGAAAACATATTACATCGGTATATGTAATATGTTTGTTAACGAAATTTACTTTTTTTTTTAAACAAAACGAATACGTTTCTTTGAGAGTAAATAAAAGTACTCTTTCTTTTCTTTAATAAGTAACTTGTATTGCACAAAATAAAGATTTTCCTTTTTTTAAATTGAAATTTTTCATTACATTTCATACCTTTCTTAAACCAAAAGGCTTTGATCTAAAAACTTCTATCGTTGTAAAGTTGGGGTTTTTTTGAGATGTACATAATTACAAATATCTGCATTTTGTTATTTTCTCTTAAGTCTAATAACATCAAATTAAGCAACAAATTAAGCAAAAGCAAAATAAAATAATCTGTTCTACGTTCTCCCAACCGCACCTCCGTACTACCGGCGTTTACGGGCGACAGGACCGACCTCCGGTTACGTAAACACACCTAGAATTTTATAAATATTCAGTCGAAAACGTACGGGCCGGGTGCGATCGATAGGCGAAAAGAAAAAAAACTGTCTCCGGAAGAATTAGGCGGCAGGCGTTCTCCCGGAGCGGTAAACATCTCACGGCGCAGCCGCATAAATTGTCGCCGCGAGCTGTTGGGTGCGAGGCGAAAGAAAATAAAAGGGCTGGGTGCCGTTGCTTACGTGCGGTGCGCTGGTATGACGGCGGGGCACAGGTCACCTCGGGCAATCCATTGATGGATCGGACGGGTCACATGTCAGGTCGCGTGGTGTAACGCGCGGGCGGGCCGGCGATCGCGGCGGGACTGCCGCACGTGCTATCAATCAATCGATGCGGCGCGGGCGCGGCGCATTCATGTGCTGAACAGCTGACGGTCGGGCCCCGTAAACATGAATCGGCCGCCGCGCCCACCCCTGCGCCGCCCTTGCCCGCGCTTACCCACTCTGCGCAGGGCGAAGCCTGAGCTGGCCGCGGGGCGAGATCAACCGTTTAGGCTGCGTCGCTTTCAGAAGCGCACTGTCGGGCTGTATAGGGGACGCTTCTGGATAGCAATAGGGTTCGTTAATTTATTAAAAATAATATTAATTTGCATTATGAACGGTTACCTAACATACATCACAAAAGAATCTTGCAATGACTATATATTTATAGATGTTATACACACAGCTACTATGTAAATGACATCTCAGTATATTTAAACTTAAATATACTGAGATGTGATTTACATAGTAGCTGTGAATTGTTTTAGTTTAGTTTCACTTTCTATTAATAACAAAAAAAATTGCTCTGTTTATTTAATAAGTAGGAAATTTTCTCGTGTATTTAAAGTAATATTTACACGAAATTATTGAAATTACACGTAGTATTTTACCCAGTAATAGAGGACAAACAATTGAAAAACTTTATAGCTTATGAAGGAGAAAAAGAACGCATCTTAGTTGGTCGTATGGTTTGTACATCTAAAATATAGTGGGCGTCCCTGCGTGCGGGGAGGGCGTACTGCGCCTGCGTGGTACATCACGGCCTAAGGGCTCGTACAGCATACGATCCCAACCGACCTAGGTCGGGACTCACATAACTGCTTATTGCCAAACCTCTCTACACAAATATGCACTTAATGTGCGCAATCACTATTACTGTCACATACACGTTTCGTTTTCATCCTGTAGGAAGAAAAGAGCGTCGTTTTCTCCCCGTGAATTGAATTAAAATACTCAAATATGGACTTGAATGACAGCTTTCGACAGATTAATAAGTCTACTAACGTTTGAAATACCCTTAATGTGTGTACCGACACAGTTAATTGAAAAAGGTGAATGAACGAAAGTTTGTTTGTGAGGTTACGTTAACGTTAATGCTTTTTTAATTATTTTCCATGTTTCGTTTTGCTTTTTTATAAATTTTCTAAATGTTTTCAGGTTTTTTTTAGATTCGAAGATGCTCACTTTGCTCGTTATGCTACTTATTGTGTTAAAAATAAATCTTAACATACTGACATTTAAAACAATTACTGAAAAAATTACAAATTTAATTTTTTTATTCCTCGTGTATACACGAATTCATTGTTAAATAAATATATTTATGGATAAACTAGAATGATCCGACCAAAAATAAGTAATTAAAAAATTGGTTGTAGACCAGGTTAACTAAGACATTAGGACGTATAATAACTCAGACTGACCTGTGACCATGAACGTTGTAAAGTATTCGAAAAATCGGGAAAAAAATAAATTAAAACATGATAAAATACGTAAATCTGTTTTATTTAATAAAGTGTTTTAAGATAAAATTAATTTATTCTATCTAAGCTTTGTTTCAAGCTGTAATGTGAATGAAGAAACTACTACAAGTAATGTGAACAGATTTTCGTATTTTTTTTAAATTCCTTTTAGAAATTGATTTTTTTTTTTGTGAAAGACTGAACGTAAATTAGACTATACTTGTACTTATTGATGACAATGGGATAGCGCAATGGAAGTTTATTCAGTAACCCGGAAAGTTTTATGGGTAAGTCAAAATAATAATGTGCGTTACATGTTACATGCCAATTACAAACTTTTTTTTACAAACACGTGCAAAAATTAAAACAAAAAACCTTCTTTACTTCATTTGTTTTTAAATTTCCGTTTTATTAAGTAGCGTAGAATGTATTAAAGCTCGTCCGGCTGGAAACAAAGGTTTTATAAAAAGTCGATGCTATCACTCAAAGCAAACGCCCGCTGTGTATCACGTACATACGTAACTCCGTATGAAAAGTGGAGCAATGTTAGTGCGTGCGATATAAAGGGTATTAAGCACTAACTAAATTACTAACTAAAATAAAAAAAAATTATTTTAAAAACTTAAAGGTTTCAAATGGGGTGTGATATTGTTATTATTATTTACATAATAACAATATCACACATTACCCATTAAATAGTTTTATAGGATTAATAGCAAATTTTTCATATTCTCATAGAAAATATTGTGTAAGTGTTATGACGGCGATTTACAAATGGAATGAGATAGGTTAGATAGACGCTTTGCCCAAAATTCGACTGGTAGAACCAAACTACGACTCTAGGAAAAAATTCTATGGTGTTAGTCTCGTTTTATTATAATCACCATAAAGCTAAAACTAATAAAGATTTTATGAATAACACACATAATACAGCCTTCACTATGCCCGATATCTGAATCTAAGCTTGAGCTCTAATAAAGCTAGCGTTTTTCAGATAACGCTTAGCTAAGCCCTCTTACGTTCAACTACATATACAGTTTCCTTTGATAGGTATGTGACAAAAGAGATTAACCATACAGCCACGACATAATGAGCTTATTATTTTCAACCAAAAACTTTTTGTATTAGCATTATTAAGAATTTCATTCGTTAAATGAGATAATGTTTTAATTTATAACACTTATTATTTACTATATATTCACCACACAAAAATTTAGAGGCAATTTTTTAACATGTAACATTGCAACATCGACGTTTTGCAAATAGGTTGCCGTCATTTTTGGAAGGGGAAGGCAGGGAAAGGCAGGAAAAGAAGGAGAAGGGGGGGGGAGGATCACCGGCCACCTCACTCACCGAACGAAGTGTAAATATGCAAATATCATTCCACGCCGATTTTTAATACTATCTTATACTTGTTCTGCACTAGATACGATAAGCCGTTTATATAAATTAAGAGGAACGGTACTAAAATAGATACCTGTGGGGGTTCCACACATTCCATGTTCCAAGGGGCTCCAGGAGACTTCTTGACATTAACATCAACCCTCTGAAGTCTATTGTTTAAGTATATAGTCAGAAGACCAGTAGTAGTAACGGATTTCAAGATAGGTTTAGTTTTATTAAGTTCTAATGATCAGGAAAGGTACCACATTCAATACATCCATTATAAATTATTGCTAGGCTCTTGATGACCCAGTGTGAGTCCGAGATGTTTCATCGCCAAACCCACCTGGATTTGCACGTATCCTACACGAACCGACCAGCTGGGTGGTTTTCTTCCCCTTGAAAACCTATAGAACCAAAGCGCCTCAGTTTTGTGAGGCGCTATCCGCAAAACCAGCTCGTGTATTTTATCTACAACACATACAAGAGCTAAGCCGACTTATGCTCAGAAAGGTTTTGCCCTCAGCGATTACTACAGTATCATCTACATAGAAGACAACACTCAAGCCAACGGGGAAAACAACTCGTAGAACCGCGTCGTGAGCTAGGTTCTACAGTAATGAGCCGTATATAATACCATAAATATCACGGACCCGCCCATAATACGCTGCAAGTAGGCAGACAGTTGGTAGTAGTTTAGAGCTTACGTACTTGTAGCTCAAGACAGTTGGTTAAAGGCACTGACAACGTCAATGCTGCCTGCCAATGCCACGCCACTCAGGGTTCTCGCTTGCAGCGACTGCTCTCAAACGACGTCTATAGTCGAGCGCAACCGATAACCGAATTGGCCGTCCAATAGGTCAGAGCCTACCGTTCGCAGGGGTGTGTATGCGATGCAATCAGCAAAAACTCTTTCGAAGAGTTTACCCGCCTCATCCAGCAAACAAATGGGTCGGTACGCAGAGGGGGAATCAGAGGTTCTACTCTCCCTTTTCAATAGCAACAGTCTGTCCTCTCTTCAGTCTGAGGAAAAGACGCGTTCCTTAAGGCAGTTTATAAACAGCTGTCTCAGTCTCGCCTTCAGACTGGGAGCTAACACCCACACCCAACCAAGAATTCCATCAGCGTATGGCTTGATCCTTCTCCTTGTTTATCACCCCATATTCATCAGACCGCATGGAAAAAGTATGCTGACTACTCTCGTCACAAAGGCGGAATTCAGTGTTCTCTCATTGGAGGCAACGCGGTGAGTGCCTCCAAGCAAGCGTTAATCATGGTAACTACCGTCTCCATAACAGTTCGCCTAGAACCTCCGGTTCCAACGGTTTATCTGAGGAGGTCAGGGCCGGACTTGTCTCATACGCCGCTTTTGTCTGGCGAAGGTCTGCTCGTATTGCAGCCAACTCCCTACGAAGCACTAGTACTTCTAGTTTCAGCCTATTTTTATCCATTGTTATTTTTTAAGTTTCCGCTGAGACTCTGGTACTACTTAAAGCTTATACAGCTCCTTTTATCGCCGTGGCCCCAACCTTAAGCGTCTTGACAAAAGTGGCCTTAAGGTTAGAAGACCTGCCTGAGCACTGGCTCGCGCAAGTCACTTACAAGAGCTGTCTGATCTCCTTCGTCTAAAAAGTTTTCTGTAAGGCATACTGGTCGTAGGTAGCGTGCCTTACGTGAGGCCTCCTCTACTTTCTTTTCAGCCAATGACTCTTTAGCCGCACGTTCAACAGCAACCTGGAATGCTTTAGTCGTAATAAGGTTGCCGGATTCCCCAGTCACACCGGGATTAACCTCTTTAACAGCCTTCTTCTTGCTACCGCTTGATTCGTCAAACTGCTTAGTTTCCTTCTCCTCTGGTAACTTGGTTATTTTAAAGAAATTTCAACGGCTTATTTCATTAGCACCGGGGAAGACGTGATCTCCCGGTTAGTTTTTCCAACAGTCACTTTTTGCGCTGGCTGGTCATCATCGCTCGCGGAACCTTTGAAATTAGGGTCCTCGTCGCTTTGGCGTGAGCGCTTCCGAAAGTCCCTAAAAAACCTCGAGAGTCTATTCCTCAGACATTCTTTCACGCAGACTTTCTACAATGTTTGCGTCCTTCTCAGTTTCCAATCCACTTAGGCCTAGGTCGGCCGGTGCTTAGGGTTGGGCAGCACAAGTAGTTGCCAACCCCTAAACCATGCATCTCCTCCCGTTGCGACCACCCCTTGAGATAAGGGATTTTTATAGATGTTTTTTCATATCGGCCCGGTCAATTAAGGCAAAACCGTCGTCCGTCCGGTGGTCCGACAGGGTGAATGAATCAAACCCGTCCTTGCTTCTCCAGTATGCCTTCTGTTTACTAATCAGATTTTTCGCGACCATAGACTGCCATTTATTTCGCCACTGAGGCCGCTGGCTGATGGCCACCAGCGGTTATCTGACCTAGCACCCCTGCACAATATTACGTGGAGGCAGAATAACTGGTATTATTGTGGTTCTTCCCTAAATGAACTCTGTTAAATATTTCTACAATTAAAAGAGTTTTAATTAAAAATATAATATATACAATATTGTAAATGACAAATAGAAAAATAGTACAGCCTAACACGCAATTTGGACAATTAACAAGGCCGCCACTGAATAAAAACTTTAAAATATGCAAGGGCAGGGACATAGAAACGCCACTTGATGAATTTTACAGAAAGTGTACACTAAAAGGCTCACGTCCGTCCTCGCGGGAGTCTATTATTTTAAGCGGATTAGTCAACGCTGTTGTTTCGTAGCCCACTTTTAGTGACCCCGGTTCAAATCTTGTACACTGAACAATAATCCCGGGGGATGCAGCTGACTTTAAAGCTTATATTCCCAAAGACTTATAGAGGAGTATTTCCTTGATAATAATGATAATTATAGTATTTCATCGATTCCATTTCATCAACATAGCACGCAATATAATAAAAAGTGGGTTAAATACTTAAACACGATCACACGTTATGCTTTCATGTGTCTAAGTATTAACCCGAACTGTTCTCTCTAGGTATAACTATTTCACAAAACCCGCGGGAATTCTGTATGCACTTTCAGTTATCGGACATTTGCAATACACGGGTAGAGGAAGAACGGCGAATTTTGGATTGTATTGATTACACCTGGGACCTGGATCCAGGAAATTGTAAAAGAAAACATACAACTTAAAATTATTTAGGTAACTAAGAATCACAAGTTACTAAATCTTTAAACACCTAAATGTGTTTGCTGGTTAATCAAAATAAAAAAAAATAAAAAAAAACTTAAAACATACTGAAAAACTAAGGAACAAAACGAAGTGTAAGAAGTTCTTTTTTAGGTTCAACATTTTTTTTTGTCACCTTGGGTAAAACGATTTCTTATTTTTACGCAAATGCAACAAACTGATAAAATGAAATCAATTTACTTTTTTATCGCGTTCGCGCGATCGAATCAAAAATAGATTGCGAATACCCGACGTTTCAAACACTGGACAGAATCACGAAAAACTGAGATGATTCACGATCTCACGTCATAGTTAACCCAAGCTATCCAAAACTTTTGACCAGAATGAATTTATGGTATCTTGAGGTATTGCAGTATTGGTTTCGTTGGCTGTCATTCTATGATTCAATTTTATTAGTTATAGACAAGCAAAGTGATAATACAAAGCTATCATCTCCATGTGTGTTGTGACTGTTTCTTTATTTAAATATAATCAAAATATATTTTTCAGATAGTCCTTTACGAGAACTTTAAAGAGAGAAGAGCCGGGAAGTAACTCTCCAGTTGCTCTTTTAAAATAATGTTATAATGATCTATAATACAATGCTATCCCACATACAAATCAATTAACTTTATTCCACAGATGATCTACCAGAAACTTTTGAACACATAAAATATAAAGAGTATTAAGTACGACTCAAGCATAATATAAACAAATTTTTATAGTGTTCTCAAAAAACTGTATATAGTCGAACATTTTTGTACAAGATTACAAGTTCAAATATCAATTACGTAAAGCAGTTTTGTTCTTCTTCTCTGATGGCCCTTCGCTCTCTCCAGGCTCACATCTTCATCAATTAATCTTAACACATGCACAAATTTTATCGATGTATCTGGTATACCGTTGTCTATTACTGTCTACCCAATCATGTAAAAGAGGTGACACCGTTAAAATTAATATTTAAAAAATAATTTGCCTTCGAAATAAAATTTAAATCTTAACTATATGAATAGCAAACAATGGGATTCAAAGTATTATTAAAGTTACCGTTCGACCAATTGGTAAGTTGGTTCGGGGCACCATTTACGACAACTCAACGATAAAGTTCAACTGGAATCTCGTTAAATATTCACGTTAATGAAGCATAAACTCCAACACAGAAGACTTTTGGCAGAATGAAAAAAAATATATTGATGTATTTTTTTAATGACTGACTGATTGACTGCTTGGTTTATAACATATTTACGCCTCATTAGTTTTTTTTACCGTTAGGAGCCGAAATGCATTTGTACATCGAATTACGACACTGATCTGATAAGGATAATTTTTAATGGTATTGCTATTTTGCACTACTGCCGCCTACCGCCAAGCAGTAAACACTACTTTTAAGGCCGGCAACGCATTTGCAAGTCCCTTGATGTTGCAGATGTCCATGGGCGGCGGCGTTCGCTTACCATCAGATGAGCCGCTTGCTCGTTTGCCTCCTAATCACGATAAAAAAAATAATAATAGTGACTAATGGTCAATAAAAAACAAATTCCTAGTTTTAAACTTTATTAACGAGTATGATTTTATAATGTATAACTTTCCATTTTAACACTTAAATTAACTACTACATATCTATATAAGTAACTACTTAGTTTTTAAAGTTTTTTACTTTTCCTCTGCTGCGGTTAAATCTCCGATTTTACAGAGGTGAAGTAAAAATTCATCAAAGATGGCCTCCGTTACAAACCTAGTATAGTATATAATATAGGTTGGTTAAATGTCACCGCCTCTACGCCTTCCCGGATACCCAACTGCGTAGAGGAAAAGACCAAGATGCGTAGGGAATCGGACTACGAGAGTAAAGGAAGAATGAGCGCACCTGTATTTGCTCAAACATCCTGAGCCTAGTTGGCCTGTAGAAAGAATATGTAATCGTAATAAAACCTAGAGATATGCAATAATTACTAGGGTGAAAATCCGTAATTGCAATAAAAGACATACAATGTTCTCAACAATTTATTGGTTTACATTTATAAATACCACCGTTTTTCTCATAACTATAGCACGTATATTATAAGACCCCCAAAACCAAATGAATGTCTAACTGAAGTATCTTACTATGTACAGATACTATCTACATTAAAAAAAGACACCATAATTTAAAATCTGTCGTAACTCAATCGGTAAATAAATGAAATTAAATGCCAAAATATGAAATAGAAAAAAAAGTCTCAGACGGAATCACATTGATGTACTTATTTCTAAATATGCGACATAACTTGGTTAACAAATTATGGAACAGAAAAAAACTATTCAGTAATTTTTTTTCAGGAACAGAATTATGAAAGAAAATAACATGACCCGCTATCCTTTATATGTATGAAATCTTTTTTGAAATTGGATACTGATTTAAGTTGCAAGATAAGATAATTTTCCTAGAAGCCTTAGTATATAGCAAAATACATCGACCATCCAAATATTAATCCAACAACCCCAAATATGTTTGCCCAGTACGAGACAATCAAATCCGAACGATAAGGAAGCCCAAGTTTGGTCTGTCACTGTAGTAAAAGCATTTTAAATGCGATAGATAGAGAAAGCACCAAATATTAATGTACTCGTTATGTCAGTTGTCATAAGCCGCCGACTGGAAGTGATATTGGAATGCAATCGTAAAAAAATATATCGGGCGCCTGCCCTTAAATTCGTAAAGATTCAAAAAATATACGACTTTCATTATGGTGAAGACATCAGTAGCTCGAACAATAATTTTTCCTAAAACTTTATATCATGCACAACAGTTTTGAATTGCTAGCTTATGCTAACCGTAAGTTTGTGTTAACTTTACAATTCACAAAAAAAAAGTGTTTACTTCTGTTTGATGGCAAGGTACAGAGGTGCGTTGCCAAATATATGTCAAACATGTTTCATGTTCCAAAACGTTCCCGTGTTAAATGTTTTTAGTACGAATCCACCGTAAAATAATCACCAAAACTAACTCTAAACCAGTTTATAGTCAATGTCACAATCTTCTTATGTAAACCATAAAATAATTTTGTAATTTAGTCAATATTTTAGGCTTTAGAGAATATGTTATGGCCACTTAAAAACCTCGATAAGGGGTTACCAATTTTTGCAACTTTAAATCATCTGACAAGATCTCCCCTTCAATACACATTTGAAAATAACAGCATTGCGAAATTTCTAATTATGTAGAGACTAATTATGTTGTACTTTCAGTATTCATTAGAACGATATAATAATAGTTTTATAGAAAAATAACTATTTATTTTTTATTTCCTTGCCTTTCCTCAAAGCTAAAGACTAGAAGCGATTACTAAGAATTTGATATAAGTTACATTAGTTCTGTATTGTGTTCACCTTCCCATAGCAGCGTCGTTACAATCTCAATCCTGTTAAAAGTTAAATCATGTTAGACATACATCAGTCAGCAAAGTAGGCATGAAATTTAACAAACCCTATGGCCAATAAAGTTTTTAATGAGAGAATATAAAACAATGTTTTCTTACTTTTATATTATTTTAGAATTAAATTGATTATAATTTACAATATTTACCATACACTAAGTTTGCCATATGTTTAGTTGATTTCAAGAAATGATTCAACTATAGGATAATTATTCATATTAGGCTGATTCATTATAAACAATTTTACATACCTTTTTTAAGGCCTCCCTAGTGTATGTTCATAGAACATTTATTATTTTCAATGGGACTGAATTTTGTATCTATACACAAGGACACTGGCCACACCCACCAACAGGCTTAACAGTAGAGATCCCCATACAAACATCTGAAATTAGTAATTAACAAGGATATGTGAATAGTCAACATTATTTATCCGCCATGTTAGGCCCATATAAAAATTACTTATGCTATGACAATTGGATTATATTAAAATAACTAAACACTTACAACTTTGAACAACACTAAGACATAAATCCAATAGAGTAAACTAGCATAAAATTTGTTCATGTTGTAAATTGCAGTAGTTAAAGATGTTTTTAAGGTAAAGTGACTAGACAAGCAAGTTTTGCGTCTGATCGTCTGAAACGACGTGCCTACCAGAACCAGCTTGTCTACCAGAGATTTAAGATGTTATATACCTATGCGCTGTAATTACGCTGACAACATTGCCCTTCAAACCCGAAAACAGTGCCTGCACATTACTGCTTGTAAAATCACTAGCAATAAAAAAATTATATGTCACATACATATTAATTACTTGATATAATTAATTAGGTATGCGAATTTATTGTTTACGTTTACTTATTAATGTCAAACAAGCAATCTACCAAATTACCAATGTCATAGTAAAAAAAAACTATATTATTTTATTAATATAGAGGTACCCTATTTATAGAAAACCTCCTTTGGTATATGGCTGTATAGGTACTATAAATGTAATATATTTTTTTTTAAATACTTAAAGGACCAAAAAACCTTTTTAAGCCAAGATCAGAGTCATGTCAAAATTACTTGATTTTTTGTGTAATTTGAGCAAATCTATTTCCTAATAGTATATATGTCCTCAATTTTAAAGGTTATAAGTGAACAATCTCACCTTGGCCCTGGAGGGCTTTTTATCGGGCGATGAGCCAGCTTTTGGTTGGTTGACATTCCCCAGCATGCGCTTAGCCAGGCGTCTCTCAACGGACCTGTCCCTGGTGGCCTTTTGCTCGCAACGTTGCAGCTCTCTCCGGGCACCAGCGTCTTCAGGGGCAGCAGCCGCTGCAGCCCTAGCTGCCTCCAGCGCCTCAGCGTTCTTCCCCATCGCTGATAGTATACGGGACTTGCGATACAGAGCCTTCGCATTCTTCGGCTGGCAAGTCAGAACTCTTGTCACCGCCTAAAATGATCAGGACAAAATTCGTATTATTATTATTACTAGCAATCGACTAGCATTCGTAATAAGACCAAAAAACTTTTTGATATATCATTATATGAAAAATATTAGCGATAAAAATTACGATGTTAACATTTTTGTTTTCTGCACTTCTTCCTAATATAAAATTTAATTAAGAAACACGCTTGCCCATAACGACACTGTGCTTGACAACTGCGCTATGCTGATCACAATGTTATATATTTATATCCCTATGCCTATATAATAAACATTAGCAAATTTGCCCTTGAAGCCAGGACACAGAGGTGCTTACTCATTACTGCTTGTCAGTAGAATTCCACTAATATTAAAAGAAAGATTTAAATTGTAATAAGTGATGAAAACCAGTTATATGATAAGCAATATCGCTTAGAAAGCATGGCGCCATTTAATATTTGGTTCTGCATTGCGCTTGTCATCCTGATGACATAGGATATAGGATAAGGCATCTCTATGCCTAATAATTTGTCTGAAAACATTGCCTTTCACACTTGAACAGTGATACTTTCGCATTATTGCTTGATGATAGAATAACTGGCAACTCTATGGTACTTCCCAATGCACTCTATAAAAATGTCCTATTGTATCATATTCAAAACATAAAATATATCATCATAACAGCTTTCAGGTGATATCAGTATCCCTAGACATACATGACCCGTTTGAAAATATAATGCGAGATAGTGGTAAATGAGAAGGTGATTAGTCTGATGAAAAGTTGCTTAGGAGGATAGTTTATCATATTTTCACTAATAGCTTTCTGTTGCTATTTCTATATTTTATTCTTTTATAAGTGATTACTTATCACTTTAAACTTTTTTATTACCAGTAAAAAAAAATTAAAAAATGTACCATACTAACTTTACATAAAAAGAATTTTTTGAATAATTAGTATTAAAAAAGACAAAGTATGTGTGTTGAGATAATTTGTGTGTATTTAAGACGGCAAAAAAGCAACAGATTAGTATGATTTTTGCCATGGATATATTTGTGGTCTTATCATATCTTGACAGACGTTGATGCTTTTAGCCTATGCCGCTCTATAAAGCTTCATAGTGAAAATGCTAGTTTCCACAAATTAGATAACAAATCTGAACCTCTTTAGACGAGGCCAACCTACAGCATAAGTTCCTTTATGGATTTACAGCAACATAAATGTCTGAAGTAATTAATTTTTTACTTAATAATAAAATACACTTTTGAGCCATGAAAAACATATAAAAAAATTACTTGTAAAGCTGCCTCATAAGCACCAGCCTTCAGTTGAGCCGCTGCCATATTGTTATGGACTCTCAAACGTTCTTCGAAAAGTTCTTGCAAAGCATCTGACGTGATAGTCATTTCACCTGTTGGTGTGGGATCCGTAATACCTCCCTCGCTCTCATCAAGTACGTCCAAAGCACGGCGGTAAAGTTGTATAGCAAGCTGTGCTTCCCCTCTTCCATACCACCAGTTTCCTCGTGTACGGCGACGAATTCTGTATAAGGAATCAAACACTTTTATTGAAGAATAAACAAGATATGCAAGTTGTACATAGTAATTATTTTCAGTGCTTCAATATAACTGCTTGGTGGTATTATTACTGGCAATGTTGTGCTACTTCCCCAGGTAGAATCTGTAGAAGAGTCCTCCTCAAAATGTGTAAATTTACAAAAATTAAATAAAAAGAAAATCATATTTCCATACGTAAATGGTATCTGGATAGTAATCCAAGCCTATAGTTAACAAAATATTAACAAATAAAAACTATTTCAGCCACTCATATTTTTGTTATTCTCATAAAAAATGTAATGAATTAAAAATATCTATTTAATGGAAATAAATGGTAGACCATTAGAATAAAATCAAATATTATCAGCTCTAGTGTAGATAAGTTCATTCCCATTTAAAAATAATGGAAACAACCATTTTTTAATCAAATGACAATACTGTGTAGCAGATAAATAAACAACCTTGACACATATAGTACAAACTATATATAAAAAACAATTATGTTGATCTAAAATTCAATAACAAACCCTATTTCCATTCTCTCGGCTATAGACAAAGTCTCATGTTCAGGTTCTTCAGACCAATCATGTAGCTCAAGTTTTGCTTCTAACCATGTCTCAGGTCCAATGACAGGCCCTTCATACTTTAAACCATCTGTGTCGCCAACAATTCCCAGACTTTCACCAGGTTTCAAACCAGTATCACCATAGCCAAAACGCGGAGCCATATGAAGATAACTTACTTCACCCTTGTACATTAAAGTCAACGCTAAATCTAAACCTTGAAGAACCTGAAATAAAATTGAAAAAGAAAAGAAAGAATATTATTTTAACTTGATAAAGGGTCATAATTAGGGTATTGTTTGCATATCTATGGTGTATATTTTCTATGAAGAACAAAACAAAAATGGTGAGAATATCAAGATAACAAATCTCAGGATTAGTATTATAATTTTTTATGGAATTGCATTTCCTGCATTAGGGGTTTGATTTACATAGCATACTAAAAATATTCAATATTGCAATATTTTTAGTTGTACACCGAAAATGTTTCAAATTTGTGATGTTTTCAAAATATTTTATGTGATGAAAAAATATATAACTTTAAATAAATAAATTATTCCCTTAAATATAATTTTATAAATTTATTAGAAATGTGGTAAATCATAATGGGACAGACAAAGAAAGTAGGTAATTTAAGATAATACATATCAATGATGATAACACTATTATTATTTATTTGTGTGCTGTGAAAATTTTGCACCTTAAATATAACAAAGCAACTAAACCTTTAACAAAAAAAGCAATGTATGAAAAAAATATATTTTTACTCACTTCATTATCACCCAAATAAATCTTGACTTGATTTCTTTTTTCAGTAATATCTCCATTCCCATCTTTAATTTTGACTTCATAACTGATTCGGCAAACATCACTTCTATGTGGCCTTAAACCTTCTGATTCATCACCCGATTTTATTATCTATAAAGTAAAAAATTATAAAAGAATATATTATCAATTTTAAAAACTTTTTAACGCATATTTTGGTTTCTTTACCTTTTTAAGAAGGGCACCTGATCCCAAAAGATCTTGCCATTCATCTTTTTGCGTCTCAGCTGACCGTTCTTTTTCTGCAGATGCTGCTTCCGCCAGCTTGGCTTCTTCGATTTCATGGGCTGCAGCTGACGCAAGATCTTCAAATGAACTACTCTCAGATTTATCCACCATAGTCTTTTCTTCACCTTCACTCATCTAAAATAAAATGTCTCGTGACTCGTATGTTTAATTAAACGACGTAAAACGATGTTGGCTTTATAAAGGCGCAGCGTGTTTGCCCAATATTAATCGCAATAAAAAATAACAAAATATATAAACACCTTGTCTAATTATATAAATTAAATACTGTGGGATTTTGTAAGATTCAAAACATAAACAAATTAGCTCATTACAATTTAAACTAAGGAAAATACGTGTACAACAAGATGACACTTCAACTTTCTGGATTGACTTTTGTTGTTGAATTGAAATGAATGAAATTAAAATATGAATAAAGTATAGATTAGCTTTTGTTGGGTACAGAAAAACATAGAGTATATTTTAATTTAATTCTACCTACATTGCAAAATTTTACTATCGAATTAACATCACAGATACATGATATAAAACATACTTCTACGTTTTCAATTAATTATTTTAAAAATATTTCATCTAATGTAAACAACTAATTTACACCCTTATTCCTCGAAAGATTGACAATCTTTGGATCGTCTTACTACTTCATGTTGTTATTGTTATTTAATATAAAGCATCCTACCGATTGTCTACTATGAATTTATATTTTAACGAAACGTCTTAAAGATTACCTCTTTTTTAAAAACATCATCCATCTATTCAAAACAGGGTAGGGTAGGAGTCTCTCAGGGACGTAGTCATCTCTCCGATTTTGTTCTCGTTCTACAGGAGCGACTTCCCAAGAGACCTAACAGTTGAACTCCCGCTTTTCGCGAACGATACGGTCGTCATGATACCTATTGTTCGTACAGAAATCCTAGACTTATCTTCTTCCACAATGGTTTTGCAAAAAGAGAAACGATCCGAAAAGAATGTAGCAACGCTTTTCGATTTGGATATTAGTACCCCAGGTACTAGTATCCAAATCGAATCCAGGCCTATTTTTCGTCCATATCATATCACCTAAGGCTTAAAATATGATACTCTTTTCGGCCAAGATTGAGATCGCAATTGATTTCATCTTCCACCTTTATTCTATGTCTGGACATCATACCAACTTATTTCGATATCCCAAAAAAAAAAATTGAAAGCCATAACGTGATTAATTTCTAAACCATTATCACGATGCATTTGTTGGTGCAACTGCTTCCATTACTTACATTTGTATTATGATTGAAAATGAAATTATGAAAAGTTTATGTCAACTTGAAACAGTAGCTTTCTTTTGTGTCTGCCTTCCCAATTCCCCTATTTTGAATAATCTGTGGTACGTGCTTAAATTTATAGTTTTGTATTGTAATTTGAAGAGAAAAACTCGATCTTCTGGTTTTTGCATTGCAGTTGAAGTAAACTAAGCTATTTATATCTATCTCATTATGCAGAAGTATGAGAAATTGGAGAAAATTGGTGAAGGTACATATGGAACTGTTTTTAAAGCAAAAAATAAGGAAACTCATGAAATAGTCGCCCTCAAACGAGTAAGATTAGACGACGATGATGAAGGCGTACCATCGTCTGCTTTACGAGAAATATGTCTTTTAAAAGAGCTGAAACACAAGAATATTGTTCGCCTTTATGACGTATTGCATAGTGAAAAAAAATTAACTTTGGTATTTGAACACTGTGACCAAGACCTTAAGAAATATTTTGATAGCCTTAATGGCGAAATAGATCTGGACGTGGTAAAATCTTTTATGTATCAACTACTGAGAGGATTGGCTTTCTGTCACAGTCACAACGTATTACACCGTGATTTAAAGCCGCAAAATTTATTGATCAATAAGAATGGCGAGCTTAAATTAGCAGACTTTGGATTAGCTAGAGCTTTCGGTATTCCTGTCAAATGTTATTCGGCGGAAGTAGTGACATTGTGGTACAGGCCACCTGATGTTTTGTTTGGAGCCAAACTATATACCACAAGTATAGATATGTGGTCAGCTGGATGCATCTTTGCAGAGTTGGCTAATTCTGGTCGGCCTTTATTCCCTGGCTCTGATGTTGATGACCAACTTAAGAGGATCTTTAAATTACTTGGTATGGTTCCTTAAGTGTTTGGTTTAAGGTTTAAGGCACATTCAGATATTGTTATAAATATCTTTTGTTTTTAGGAACACCTAATGAGGACACTTGGCCTGGTGTGACCCAGTTACCTGATTACAAGCCACTACCAACATACCAACCTAGTTTGGGACTTGCCCAAGTTGTTCCAAGACTCCCTGCCCGGGGAAGAGACCTTTTGGCAAGACTGTTGACTTGCAATCCAGCTTTAAGGATGCCTGCTGATGATGCCATGGCACATGCTTATTTCCATGACCTAAACCCTTCTGTCAAGAATGACAGATGTTAACAATCAATACATCCATACAGATGTACCTCTGAACTGTTATTTAGTGATAAGGACAAAATTGAGGTACAGGAAATCTGTGATGAAGAGACTTAAATATAGTTTAATAGTGGCCGTTTCTAACCATATTTTATATGAGGGTGTGATGAAACAACTATTCTGATTACACATTAGACAAATTGTGTTAAATTATTTTTCACTAATAAAAAGCCTGTAAATAATAAAATGTACCTTAAAGTAGTCGGTGGATGGGAAATGGCCATGAGGTCACAGCATAACTAGATTGTCAGACCAAATTTGTTTGTCGCTGAACACAAAGTTGAATGATGCTTTGTACCTCAAGGCCTCGGTAATGAGGAACACCATTGGTAAATAAAGCTATTTAATGAATTTCATTGCACTTATTCATGTGGCTGATTCTTTCCTTATACTAGAGGATAGGATTCTTCAGAACTTTAAATAACTTTAATTAGCCATAAGAAAGTAAGTTAGGAATTGTTACCCAACATAGATATAACATATTAGGTTGTTATTATTTTTTAAAGACTTGCTCATAGATAATGATCTCATTGCTTTACCAAACTTATATTAATTACGTTTTATTCTTCTTAAAAAGCAGCCAAGACCTGCAGTTGAGCTTATTGATGAACTCTTTAAAACTGCATTTATTACCTTTTTTAATTATACTTTTATATATTATTTAAACTGTATATTTTCACTGTTTGTTCTTTTATGACACTGCAATATTTACATAATTGAGCCAATATTATAAAACAAGCAAATGTTTTATTTTCTTGTATAAAATTTAATTCTTGTATAAATTTATAATTATTTACATGTAACTTTCATTGGCTAAATCATGACATCTTTAACACAAAACCAAATGTTTATAAAATTTATATTACCTTAAATTGAGAGCCAAAGTATGTTTTACTTCAATCGGTTTAATATTTATTGAGATATCTACTGGATATGGCAAGATATTAAACTTTGGTTTTGCTTATTGTACATAAATGAAAAATTTTCTAATTGTGTATTTAGGTCTAAACTGGACGTAAGTTAATGTTTTATAATGATAAACCAGACTACTTCAATTAAATTTTGCTTTGTTTTCATTTGCTTTAGGCTTTCTAATTGAATTACTCTAGCTGTGTTGTTTGATAAATTTTACAAAAAAATATTTGTGATCTAACTAGTAAGTAGTAGTGATAAAACATACAATGTGTGATTGACTTTTAAAGTGTAAACATAATCTGACTAAAATATGGAAACTTATTAGAGAAATTCTAGTGTGTAATTTATGTAAGTTTTTAATATCAGCAGAGATAACACATAAGGTTTATCATCTAAAGAAATTTAAAAATCTTCGATAAATGTACAAAATTTGTGAAAAGCATCAACTGACATGTTAACATGACTAATATATGCTTATATGTAAGTCTTTTATATTCAATAGCCAATAATAGTTAATAGTCACATTTTTTATGTAAAGTAATAAAAAATTCTGATTGTATATTTAAATTCTATTTATTATTTAAGCCCACACGAGAAATTTTGAGAGCCATTGTATATACCAATAGATATGCTGTTTCAGTTTTGTATTTATGATTTCACTTATCAATTATATATTATAAATTGATAATTTTTGTGCATAAGCTAATTGTTCAAATCTACCGTAAAACGGGGTGAATAGAACTCACGGGGGAAGAAAGTAACAACTTATATATGTCCAACTGCTGGGCACAGGCCTCCTCTGTACAGAGGGTATAAGGG
>DWHQ01000033.1:0-22756 GCA_018247955.1 Eurytides marcellus marcellus | reverse complement strand
TCCCCCTTCTCCTCCTCCCTTCCCTTTTCCATTATCCTCCCTCCCTCTTTAAAAAATTGCCCCCTTAAAAGCTGGCAACGCATTTGCAAGTTCTTCTCTAATGTTGCAAATGTCCATGGGTGGCGGTGTTTGCTTACCATCAGGTGAGCCGCTTGCTCGTTTGTCAGCCTACTCCATAAAAAAAAACATCTAGAAAGGTCGATCGTACCTGAGCGAGTTGCGCCAGCCTCAGCTCCGTGGCCCAGGCGAGCCTCGCGCCCGGCTCCTGCGCCCGGAAGGTGAGCGGCTCCTCGCGTCCGCGGATCGTCAGCTGCAGGCAGCACGAGTCCACCCACGCCATCTCGTCGTCCTTTTTCTGAAAATAATATAATACGATATAGTAACATTTATTTATTTATTTAATTAATTCATATACTTATATCTCACTTTACAGGGAACCCAATGCGTTAGTTAAGTTGATAAAAAAAAAAAACATTATTATAATAATCCCACAATATTACTTAAAATTTATATATGTACAGTATTTTTGTACATAAAATAATAAAAATAGCAATATGTTGAAAATAATCTTAGTAAACTTAGCGCAATATGCACACTGAAGAGTGAGCATGGCTACATGGAAGGTAAGGTAAGGTAAGAATATTGGTAGGACTTTTTTGTGTCCGCCTGGGATGGAATGCAGTTATTTAATCGCTAAGATCCAGGTAGCAGCTTCCGTTGTAGCTGAATGGCCCAGCTCGAATTGGGGTGTGTCGTCCGGTGAGTGAGTAGGCCGGTAACCCACCCCCATCCTCCCCGTCTCAAAAGTTTCCACCCTCAAGGTGTGATACACATACACTTCCTTTGACACTGCAAATGTCCATGGGCAGCGGTTTTCGGTTACCATCAGGTGAGTCGCTTGCTCATTTGCCCCCTACTCCATAAGGCGCTGGGCCAAGCAGGTTTTGTATGACGGTGTATTGTTATGGACCAACGTGTCGCTTACAATCAAGTGCACGAATTGTTCACCGAGTCCCTTAATCTCGTTTAAAAAAAAGTAGCGTCGAACACTATTATTTATACACGTGTTAAAATACATCAAATTGCATTAAGGGAAATTAAAAATTAATTGCTCATAAAAGTAAACACAAGAAATTACTACAAATCCATAACAGTTACAATTTCTGAAATCGTAACGTCATGTACAGTCCTAATATGTATAATGCAGATTGCTCACAAACCTGTATACTCTTCTGTATGTTCTGCAGCAGCGCCCGGAACATCTCCGGTGCCAGCTCAGGGTAAGGGGTTTTTAGAGAGGCCGCTAAGTCCGCCATCCGTGACACTGCCTCATAGTCGTGCATCAAGGCAGACATCTCGTTGCAGAGGGAGTCGCCGGTAGAGGTGTTGCTGTGGCCGTTGCCGCTGGAGTTCGATCGCAGACTTCCGCTGCGATTCATCCCTGCTTACCAAGGAGAGTCATATAAATATCAATCATTCACCAAATTCTATCAAAGCGCTTTTCGAATTACCACACGTAGTATTTGGCTTTGTGCGGCATTGAAACCTTCACCACACTACACTAAAGTTCAAGAAAGGCTATGGGTATCAAACTTGGCAGTTTGTTATGATACCGATGATTGTTCATTAAGGTAAAGAGACTTAGAAATGCTGCTGAATGGGCCGACTTAAACCGGATAAGCACAACGACCTAACAGAAAATCGGCGTAAAGTGAAAGTTTATTCTTCCGCGTTTCGTTCGGTGACTGAGGTGGCCGGTGGCCTATCTCCATCCCCGTCCTCCCTCTCTCACTCCCCTCCCTACCTCTGCCTTTATCCCCTACCACCTCTTCTCGCTCCGCTTCTCATCCCCTCCTTCCCACTCCTCCTCATTTCTCCCAAACTTCTACAAAGTACATTTACTACATCCGTTAGCGATGCAATAAGGTGCAACTTGCCTTGCGCGAGCACCCGGCTGAGGGTGGGCGAGGTGCCGGTGTCGAGGACGTCGACGTCGGCCACGGGGTGCGCCCATTTGAGGCCGAGCCGCTCGGCGTCATCCCCGCCGGCGCCCACGGACACGCACACCACCAGGTCGTTCAGGAGCAGCAGCCGTCGCGGCTTGCACTTGCTCAAGGCACCCGATTGGTTGAACTCCTGCAATTAGATTTAATTTAAAAACATACGCCTCTCTAGCGACGCCTCCATACCGGTTCCGCCTACGGAAAATATATAATAGAAGGGGCTAATTAATAAAAATTACTCTCGATATGCAATGACTTCCACAATTTTACATCATCGATTTACGTAGTAGTGAGTAGCTTAAGCAGCGGTCACCTCACCGACTGCTATTACCAGTTCCATTGTGTTTGCAATAGGTAGTAGCAGTCCATGGTCCATGTTGTATTTGGTTGCTTAAAATTCATGTGCATTTTCTATTTGCAACTTTACGGACAAGCTCAATCCAGATCTAGATGGACTGGCAATGCAGTGATACCACCCCAGGAAGAATTCAAAGAAAGTCCTATCAATTAGAAGATTAATATCGGTGTTTAACATCCTGATCGTTCCATTAAGATCAATTAATTCGTTGACTGGTTTAATGATGATGGATCTGCAGCCACCTCACCGCCGGCTGGTTCGAGCCTCGGGCATGTCCCCATTACTCGGGCGGAATCTCGACCAGTCTGATAGCTGGTCGGTAAAATGGGATTGGCGCTTGCAACGCCTATCCATCCATCATAGAACGGTACTGCTTATTCAATTTTACATCTAATGGATTCCTGTCGAAGGCGATTTGCGGCCCGTGCAACAAAGCCTGTATACGCATGGATTGAATCTTAACGACTATAACGAATCTCAGAGTAACGTCTGAGATTTATGCGTACAGCATACTGCTCGCTCACCAGTTGTAGTAGGTCGTCCTGCCGTAGGAGGTGCCTTCGATCAGCTCTTGAGGCGAGCAGACGCGCCGCTCCGAAGCGCGCGGTGCCCCCGGCCCCACCAGCGCCCGCCACGCCACCTCGCGTCAAACGCCGCAAGGCCGCACGGAACGCCTAAGGTTTAAGAATAGTAACTGTCAGTTTGCAACAATTCAATACGAGGAAGTTTCAAAACACTTATGTCATTTGTGAAACGTGGTCGTCATATCTGCCTTGTAGATTATTAATAACCCTGGGACGTAGGGATTTACACTGTGCCTCATACTGATAATTTTCAAAAAGAAAAAGCTAAAGGTAAAGTACGAAATCGAAACATTTAAAAATATTAGGGTTTAATTTTTTGGGTAACATTAATTATATAAAAGGATATCAATTTGATATTTTCGACCATTAACAGTGGCTTTCCTAATGGATTTTAGTCCTTCCCGTAATCAAAAACATTGCAAAGCATTCGAATTTTCCCGTGTTCAAAAAAACAAAACCAAATCCGATAATATCGTGAAGTGATTAATTAAGGTAACATTTGCATTACACTCGGTAATCTTTGGTGATGATGAAAAAAAATCCAAATAAAAATAAATATTGGTAAATTGATGAAAATTACATGGACTGATTTGTAAGATAATTATTTTATTTGCTATCAATAATTAAATACTGACAACGTTAACGATTTCAAAATCATTATTTAAAGTAGCATTTCGAACGCTTCTCCGTTGTTCTTAAAATTGACAAAAAAAAAAGAGGGCTTAAAACAAAAACTGCTAGTCAGAAAGAATCGCAGAAAAAACAGCAGCATATTCACAACGTAAATGAATAAAAAGTAGTTTTACTTGACATTGTCATTTTTTTATTCATATTTTGAAAGTCATCCGTGGGTTTTTCCAAAATGGCGTTGTGTTTTCGCGCCTAAATAATAATACATAATGCGATGTTGCTTATATTGAAATTTAGTTTTGTGCCTCTCGCGTAATCTCTGCCAAGGAAGGCTGGAAGAATTAAGAAAAAAAAGGGTGCACCACAGTTTTAATTTATAAGTTCGCCAGCTGCTGTAGGGTGTTGTCTTTAGTGTTTGCCAACTATAGATGGTATATCTATCGAGAATCGACATGGGAAATTTGATATCTGTATCTATAAGCTATAAGCATTAATATAAACCACGGGGTTTCTGAACTTATTACTATTTAGTTTTCAAGAACCATCCTTTTAAATGCAAAATGCCATGTGATCTCTTTTCTATTCAATATTTGAAAAGAGAGATGAATTGTTTACTTCAACTTTTAAAGTAGAATTAATCATTTGGCGATTGGATTATGTCCCTACCATTTCATTTAAAAGCCTAATATAAAGAAACAATTTATAGATAAAATAATTGCGGGAAACCCTGGCAACCTTTCAACGGTTAAATCACTGTCACAGATTCTATCACAACTATTTTGGACTGTTGAAAATTATTTGCTACTAAATGATTTCTTATAGAATTTTTAAAATTAAGTTCATATAAAGTCTCATTAAAGACGTCTGTCAATTTTTTTATGTGAAGAGACTCGAGAATTTTTTTTTACGTCTCTCAGGTAAATGTTTATAATGAGTGAAGAGTGCAACCTATCATTATTAATCATTACTACTCAATCGGTTATCGATGCAATTGCAGTCCATATATAATATTACAGCATTTTGTGCCAATATCTGTATGCATTCTATCGATAATAATCCGACTAGCGACGCTCAGTACGCATCACTAGTCACGTGATTTAGGAAAGAGAGAAAAAAAAAAGAGCTTTTTCTCGCCGACTGATAACGAGCCCCGTCGCCCCGTCGACTTACCTGTGTCCTCTCGGCGTCCCGCTTTCTCTCGTTCAAGGCCTCCGCCAGAGCTTCGAGCCGCGTGAGCGCCCGCTGCAGCGCCACCCGATCGGCGTGGCCCGGCGGCGTGTGCTTCAACAGGTCCTGCGGCCAACGTTCGACGTTTTTGAAAATCTAACTCTCCTTTAGCATTTTTAAATATGGAACGACGTAATAATTCCTTCATTTCAATTAACGTTACCACTGCACGTTTTAATTTTATACTCTCAAAGTTACGTATACTTCACGGCGTGGCCACGAGTTTCTATTTAAATCGGACATTATTAAAATACCCAATAACATTGCCTTGGCTAACGCTGTAATGATGTTATATTGGTGTTTATGTAAATAAATAAATGTTAAAATCTGTTAAAAAAATGACTTTATAACCCTAATTCTTCGTTCCATTTTTGAAATCACTTTTTCGTGATTGTATTACATTAATTGCCTATGATTTTTTTATTTATAAGTAATAAAGTCTTTGAGAATGTTTTAGTGGAGGCAGGTGTATTTGTTTTCTCTTTTATGCGTGATCCCTAAAATTATTTTATTAATTATTGCATAAACATTATTTTTGAGAAACAGGATCTGCATCTTGTTTCAGATCAATACATTACGTTACGAGTTTCGATATTTAAAGTCGGAAAGTCAGAAGTTGGCATAACAGCTGTCGAATATGTCAGTTAACTGTCTCACAACGATAAAAATATCACAGTTTAAAATATTTCACCACGTGTTATTCAATATTTACCTTCGTCAGATTGCGGTAGGCATTAAGTGAATTGGCAAACATTAATAATTACGATAAAAAAAAATACAAGCACCAAAACATTTCAGACGACTTGACTTATTCAATCGATTATTTATTCTATATTACTAAGGTGACCAAAATTTAAAAAAGGAACAAAAGCGATTATTTACTAATTATCAACTATCATCACCTGCAAGAACATGATGAACTGCGGGAACCGTTGCACCGGTTTCACCATCAGCCCGAAGAACGAGAGCCGGTCGTGGGCGCTGATCTGCTTGACCTTGAAGAAGTCAGCGAGGGCGGATTTCCGCTTGGACTCCATTTTGGCCAGCTCCATCGCCACCGAGAAGTTGTTTATGAAGTCCGAATAGACGTCCAACACCACCGCCTTCGAGAACGCGTTAAGGAAGACCTCGCCTGCGGGCAAAATTGGCATTTCTTATGACAGTTCGTCACAGCCTACATATGTCCCACTGCTGGGCACAGGCCTCCTCTATATATAGAAGCTATTTTAAATAGAATAGTTACAATTTACGTGAAATTTAAGTAAATATATAAAATCGTCTATTTATTTTCTTTTTATTATGTAAAATAAAGATACGTGTGCAATTTTTCACATCACATATATGTATAAACGCTATGACAGAACGAACATCCGCTTTGTTTTGAAGATACATCATTAAAAGCAATCCCATTTACAAAAGTATACTATTCCATATAGTTATCTAAACTATTTTTCAATTTACGTAAAATATAAGGTATCGGTTGGTTATTCACATCAAATGGAGGAAAAAATTAAATAATAAATATGAAAGGCGACGTTTCGCTTGCAAGGGTTTTTGTTTTTATCCCTTTTTTTTTTCCAAATTCAAGTAATTAGTTCGAATCGAAACAAAACAAAACAAAATAAGCGACCTTTCATACGATGCTTTCGTCACCAATGTTACCGAGCGACCGTAAATTCGGACTAATAGTGTTTAGTTTGAATAGAACGACAAAGCATACTTTCGTGTTGCGTTTGCCGCCATCCAAACGCAAGATTGAGATTTCCGTTCCGAAAATATCCCGCTAGATAGAGGGGAGGTGGCTCACCAATTTTTTCGTCGCGGTCCCACGTGCGCGCGCAGTCGACGAGCGCGGTGCGGAAGTGCAGGTGGCACTGCAGGATGTCGGGCAGCCGGTGGAACAGCGTCTGGATCTTACTGGCGTTCAGTATCGCCGGGCTGCTCTCCTCCAGCGGCTTCTTGTAGTCCTGGTAGCACGAACGAATTCTCTCAAAAAACGGCAAGCGACACGTCTGCCCATAACAACACAGTGCCATTCAGACACTATTAGTACTGCGCTGCATTCGCCTTTTTATTTGTCATTTTAGCTGCTATATCTCAATGGCGAGTAATTACTCTAGCAAGATAGCCCTACAAACCGAACCGCAGTGGTGTAGAATAACCGTAAATGATGTTCCAGGGGGACTCTAGAACTAAGTTTTGCTGCTTATACTATGGTGTTACGCTATTGTTAAATGGGGAAGAACGATTCTAAAGCCAATGCTCGATTCTCACGCTTACATGCGATTTCGTATAGTTTTTTTTAAAGAGACAAGTAGACAAGGCAAAGTTTTTTTAAGAAGAGATAATTCGTATGCGGGTTCGTAATCGGTAGGATAACGCAGACGGTAATGGGGGCATGAAATTTCCGAATAAAAAAATAATATTGTTACGAAAACCTGTTATTTAGTGATCATATACGTAAATTGTACATTTATTAACATTATATTTGATTTTTTTTTCAGAGTTTGTAATATGATTAGTAATGATAAGTTGATTTAAGTTTTAAATTAATGCTTTAAAATACTAAATGTTGGGATATTAAAAATTATGTAACAACTAAAAATAAATTAAGAGAATAGGTAACAATAATTATGTATGATCATGAACAATTTAGTGTCAGACAACGGGCTGCCCTCATTTCACATGGTTTACGAATTTAGCCTTGCCACCTATTGTGTCTGGAATTAATCACATAGATTGGACGTTGTGCGTAACTCTCTATATTCGACGAATACATACAATATTTTATTTAATCGATCTAGACAGGTTGTTGATTCTAAATACCTTAAAAAAAAACTAAAAGCTAAATTGTAAAAAAAACCTTAGTTATTTCATACATTTTAAACTACGTAAACTACAAACTTTCCCAGCGTTTCGTTAATAACGAATACAATAAAGGTAGTTATAATAAGCAGCTACAATAATAATTGTAGTATTGTAATTGCAAACATTATTATTTTCGAAACATTTAAAATTGAATAAAATTAAATTAAAAAATAAGCTAATGCCTACTATAATTTAGTACTCGAATATAAAAACAGTATTTAATATGAAACGCAAGAGCTAATGTCAAGCCTAGTAAGAGCATCTGCAAACGATTCAAGTGATCCAAAATTAACGCAAAAATATTAAGTGGCACTTTACGCTTCACCTCGAACTTTGTCGTTTAGATACGAATGCAAACGTCGTTATATCGCGTCATCTCTCTAAATACTAACGGCCTCTTTGGTTCGCAAATGTCCGTAAGTGTTCATGTATCGAAAATGAATAAACCTAAATAATATATAAATATAAATAATCCTGCTAAGAAAAAACTAAATAATCCTACTGCCACTAAAGTACAAAATGTAATATTTTGTTTACTACAGTAGTGTATTAGCCATCAATCATGGAGATTTATTTTTCCATTGCAGCATAAAAGACAAATAAACCAACAAACAAATTAGCAGTAATATAATTGGTAAGGATTGAAATACAATATTTAATAAGGATTTCAGAGCTGAAGTTCGTTTCAGGTCAGTAAATTTTTATGAAAGCTTAAAAAGCTTTATTTAACCTGTAAGTTATCAATTAAAGTCAGCAAAAAGATTTTTCTATATAAAAAGAAAACTTATTATTATCTATTACATGTTGTTTACAATCAATTACATGTTGTATAACGATAAATTTACATATTGATCTTCTAAATAGTAATTTTCAGGGAAATACCAAGTCTTAGCCTGATTAGCTGCATCAATGATTATAAATAAAAAATAAAATATAAATCACCTATCGTTTGGTGAAAATTAAATGAAAGATTTAATTAAACCTTTGTCTAAAATAAGCTTTAACATAGCGTTTTTGAAAGTGGGCCACCCAACGTTTCCCAAACAGAAAACTCTAAGGCAGATAATATAGTAAGCTTATACCAATACAATTAACCCAATTACCAATCGCTAAATATAAACAGGCTGACATTTGAAAAGCGCCATCGAGCTTAATTACTGGCGACAACATAGAATACATAGGACAGACAAACACACGGACGCAATTTCATAAAGCGGCGGCCTCGTGCGGTCGGTTCGCAAATAATGCCTATTCAAACTGCCCCACTTCCTAATATGCAAATTCGTTTCGAAGTAATATGGGTGAACAATGTTAAAGTGGGACAAACAACTTTTATTTATTTATTTAAATACACGCACGGAACTTTTGACAGTCTCCGTGACACTCCGCCTTTTGGCTTCGTTCGAGACAGTTTATAAGACAATAGACGGGACATGACGATGGGGAAAAGAAAGTGTCGTACTGTGTTAAATTGTGCCTTTCAAAAGTAATTAGCGGTAATAGGATTACTCGGTTACCGATTTTGTTGAATGCGCGAGGCTGGCGAAGTAGCAAAATTGTAGGTTTACGTGTCTCTGATCGTACGTTTGAATTCCTTCCCTCTGACAAAAAGCATTTATTTTAGATAGAAATAGTGACACTCCTGAATCCGGTGTATGTAAAGACCGGGCCGTAGCATAGGTTTATTGTGAGAGAATGCCTGAAGGCAATAATTTCACCCTTTGTAATTATATTTTTTAAACTTTCCTACTAGCATACTATGTTACAGTCTATTAACGAAGCAGCTATGCATTACTATATGTTTATTGACATTCTTCCAGCTGTTCTTGAGATTTTGAAACCAGTTCGACCGGATGGAATAAACTAAAATAAGTTTTCAGTAGTTAATATTTGAATAGTGAACAAGAACAAACTCAGTGTTGGATATAATTTTCACATTCAAACGGGGAGTGGCTGACGCGGACGTGATAAAAAAAAGTCGCAACGGAGATAACGTAACGTCTTACGTTTTTTCTACCGTCTTTAGGTACTTTCTAAAACTATTTAAGTAGTGAAACTACTAAACAAGTACCCGCGAAAAATCAAAGTACGCGCAATGCATCCGGACGCCTTATTCTAATTGATTCTATCCACACCTTTCACCGTTAAAGTGACGCTTAGCGGGCCTCGCTTATGTAACGCGAGACGGCTTAATTCAGAAATCTCTGGAGGTGGCCTATGCAAAATATCCAGTTGGAATTATCATAATCATAGATCGACGACCTCATATCATTTAAAATTGTTGATGCAAAGTAGATTGACTTATTCATCACCTTAGCTTGGGGTTGACTTGGTGGTAAGCTATAACGACCACCCATGACTTCTGAAACAGAGATATATTTTTCCAACAACTGAGATTAAACGACTATTTTACACAGTGTTTGGAACTAATAGTAGTTTCACAGCGGCCTCGATATATGAAGTAGAATCTTATATGAAAGCTATTTTTTTTGCTTAATAAATGCGACGAGCAAGTCGTATAGTTGATGGTATTGGCAATACACTTGCCTATAACAGCACAAAATTGCCTTGCGTAACACGAGACATAGAGATATTATATGGTATTAGGCAGGGAGAGGCATATTGCCCTTCAATGCGGAATACAATGACGTGCAAGTACTACGATTGTTGCAGACGAATTTTAACCACAGTTAGAAGATCTAATCTTTATATATTCGCCTGAATAGGCTATCATTAACAATTTATTAATTGTCAAGGTGTGTTCTCGACAGACCTGCATACTTTAGAATATCGTATATTACTAACATAAAGTTCTACCAGAGTTCCAACTGCTTTTTTTAATGTAATGTAATATCACATAAGCGGACTACACGTTTGCTAACATATCTCATTAAAACTCTTAATAGCATATAATTCAATGATTACTACATTCCAAATCGACGTTTACGAATTTGACACACTATAACGAATGGACAAAATTAACTGGAAGAAAATAATTTACGAATTTCACCTTTTCACTCGATTGCGTAACTGCGTTTCGTTAACGTTTTTAATTGAAATCAAGTCAAATAAAGAGCCGGAACGATTTCGTCTTCGCTCGCACTTTTTGCGTTTTATACATGACACGTGTCTCGCTTAATTGATTGGAGAATTGCCATCGGTCGTGTTTTGATTGAAACGCCGAGCGTGAAAACAGGTATTTACTACCTGTGAAACTAGTAATTAATCGAATCAATACATCAACTTGGCGAACTTTAATGTTAACGCGTTCCGGCGTTGCAAATCTAATAGACGTCTTAATCGAGTTTTTATGCGACGGCGCTGATGAGATTTATCTGTCTACAGTACTCGCAAGGCTTTAAAAGACTGAAGAAGTTGACCTGTCAAATCGATTCAATTCTCAAACCAAAGGTGCAATTATATTATACGAAATTATAATAATTTGAAGTCCAAGATGATAATTGTTGAACAGATGAATAAATATAAATATTCAAGAACATGCAATTTACATTTTAACCGCTTTAATTTGTTTACCTTCTGATTTAATCAAAGGCGTTAAAATTATCGGAAAGATGAAATGTTAAATGGGATGAAGAAAAAATATTTTTTCAAACTCATTGAAAAGTGTTAGTTAATAAAGCCGAGAGCGGTAGTTGTTATTATGTGGATTTTACATATTCTTAATCTAATTTTAACACTGCATTTAAAGTTGTTTTTGTTATTTAAGTTATTTTAATAATCACGAGGACAGAACATTTAACAATAAACTCAAAACAACTTTAATCAGAGACAATAAAATATAAATACATACACTATATTAATTTGATGTTTACAACTGCTTGCAATATCGTTTAAGCGCTACATGCAGGCCCAGTGATTTTCGAGTGTGTATTTAAGCACAAGGTCATGTTTTACTAAAAAAGACTATACAATAGTGTAATAAAATAAATGAAGCCCATCTGTTATTACATTACTTATACTGTGGTTGTGTTCATACCAAATAATTCAGATCGATACCGGTCGCGCCACATTTGCAACCGAGGCAAGATTTCATTGACAACTCGGTTATTTCTGTCGGTGGCGGTTGTGAAAAGCGAATACCTGAAACGGCCTTGCGACTGCCGAGTGTTTGCGACGTTAATGTAATAATTTGCGACTCGCTTTGCGCATATCACTTTGAGGTGACGAGCCGACAAGATACTTAGCAAGGCCCATGTTTGTTTGCTCTTTAGGAACGAACTGCTAATATGGGTTGCGCCTGATAGATGAGTAAATTCATGTTTTTTTTTCGTCAAATTTTATAAGAGGCGATTTGAAGAAAATTATATTGAAAAGATTTTTCCGCTTAAATCTTTTTAATTAACTTTAGGGAAAATGTTCTGATATGTGCTGTTGATTGAGTGTTTTTGGCGAGCAATTAGACCGAGATCGGACCAAAGAAAAAAATTGTAATCGACATTACAGTGTATCGACTCGTAATGCTTTATAAAATGCATTCGTACCTCATGGTGTCGGAAACGTCCCGAGTTTATATTTATAACATTTATTTATTATTTAAGATAAATACTATAATTATAAAACTATTTGCATTTTGTTCTACTCGTTTTCTTATTTATCTGTCTGTTAAAAAGATCATTCGGTTAGTACCTTATATCTTTAGCTTGTTATCCTAGCCAAAATCATAATGGTTTCTGAATGTCTTTATTTAACAAAAATTAACACAGATTTCAAATAAATTTAATAATACCCTTAACACACATTTACAATTTGATGTTGATGAACTCCTTGGCGTATCTTCGAGGTTTAAGCTTTAATAATAATGAAGTTTCTATGAGACCACATTTTCAACGAAGCCTTTACAATAAATATAGAATCATTAAATAAAACAAATTTGCAGATTTTATCGCGTTTTTAATTCCCTTTTTTCTGATATTCTGATTATGATACTAAGCGTCTTAATGTAATAGTTAAACGGATAGAATCCGTAAATTTGTTTTAATTTATAATTTATAGTATTCACTTATAAGAAATCACTAAATATAAAAGTACATTAGTTGTCGGCGATATCAAGAAACATACAAACAAAATTACACGACGTGAGAATTTTTTTCATTTTCGGTTACAAACGAATATGTTTTCTCTAAATCGGTCCAGCAATTCTTTAGATACAATTAAACTGTAGGACGGCGTATACTTAGGTTAGCTAGTTATAATTTAACAGCCTTGTTAATTTTATAGGCTGATTAACCGACCCATTAAAAAAGTCGATAAAATTGCACCTCACAAGGGTATGAAATCTTTATAGTGTGCAATTCGCACGGACAAACATTTATTTTTAATTAACATTCATAAAAACAGTAGGAATTAAATTACAAAACCAATATAGCTGACAGATCTAGTTTTAGTGTCTGCCACATTATGCAATTACATTTATTTCCTTATGGCGTTTCAGTTTACTGATTGTTGTGCATTAATAAAGCTTCTGATTCTTATTGCCGTTATTATAAAAGCCATTTTTAGAATAATATTGGCTTTTAAATCTTATTTCTTATCAAGGAAGTCTTGACGATGTGCAATATAAACTAACAACTATAGATTGCTATGACTTAACTGGTTGTGTATGTATGAGTTGGATAATCAATTGCTAAAGAAAATTAAGGCATCCTTGCAAGTGAATTTATATCACGTCACATATATTATTTAAAGATGTCATTAATACCGATTGGCGCTTAAAAGGAACCTCGGTAAATATGTCATTAATTACCATTAGGTGAACGTCCGGCTTGCTTAAAATATTACAAACGTAACCTCTATAATCCTTTTTGGGAAAGTGAAAATACTAATAGCTTGTCGCAGGGGGTCTCTTGCTATTTACCAATCCTTGCCGTCGCTTATACAATACAGGAGCCGCTGTGTGGGTCTATTACAATTTATAACACTCACATTCACAAGCCTTTGAAGGGTGGAGACATAGGAGTTCTCGCTGTGTATGATCGCGGCGACAACGTGCCTCCGCCTCAGCTGCACTGGAGTGAGCGCTTCTGGGGGAGGGCCCAGCGAGGGCTGTGGCACTCTGCCTCCCCGTACCTCCCCTCCGCAAGAGAACATGTCCTCCTCCAGCTGAAAAGAATAGTACCTTCAAAAGTCTGAAAATACAGGTAAAACTACGACTAAAACAGATATTCTGAAATAATCGCGTGGAAATCATTATTTCCCGACATAAATGAAATGCAAATATCGCGTGTGCGGATCTCTCGATATTAGCATTTCTATCCGCAATATTTGATGATTTCCGAATAATAAGAACTATAATTGGATAACTTACGATACTCGCTTAATTTGCAATGATTTTTTTTATAACAAAACCTTTTTAATTAAAGATAAGCAAGATACAATAGGTTTGACAAACGAAGTAATTTTAACAAAACATCTTTAGTTTATACAATTTAATTAAGCAAAATTAATTTGAAAATTTCTCTAGCTCTCTTTGTTTATACTAAGACTACAGTGACACACTTTTCCTTGTTTGTTTAGTGGGAATCTGTTATAGAGGCGCATTCTAAGATAGTCATCGGTTCTCACGCGATAGTTCATTCGTATTATGTGCATAAATTCCATCATTAGCGTTTTCTTGAATCATAAACAAGGATATAAAAAATATACCATTGGAAAAGGTAGTACCTACGGATAAAGGTGTTGGAAGGTTAGAAGGGTAAAACGTGCTTAATGGGTTTGAGTAATAAAATAAGGTTGAACATTTTGAAAATATTTGAGTATTGAGTATTGAGGCGATTGGAGCATATACAAATAATGTATGTTCGAAGAATAAGAACAACAGTAAGGCTTTTTGTAGAATTCATCTAGACTATCATAAAATTGTCAGTTATTCTACCACCAACACTGACGTGTAGGCAATAGTGTTACGGTTAAGAGTTAGCAACATGGCGTAATTACTAGACATAAAGGTGGACCATCTTTATGCGGCAAGCGCATCATATAGTCAAGAAGTTTTAAAATCGTGTAGTAAAAACTAAAATACTCTGTGTTATAATGGTATCTTGCATAGATTGACGTTGATGCTTTCAGCCTATGCGGCTCTATAAAGCTTCATCAGATCACGGCTTACTTGCTTGTCACTTCATTTCCTCAAAAAAAAAATAAAAAAGGAACAACATTACAAAGATAACGATTACTGACCCAAACGGTCATGTTCTCGAAAGTTTTGACCCGCAGGGACTAGAGTCAATTATTGTGTATTAGGCGAAAGAGTTTTCAAGGTTACGAGACGATATTGTCTCTAACTCCCTCATGTGGAGCTAAGGCGTGTGCTATTTGTATGCATTAAACAAAAACAATATTACAAACTTAATTAAATAACATAAAAGTAGACTATTCTAGAAGTACTAGCTCACAGACAACGTTGAAACGTAACATGCATTCTAAATTCTATTCACGTAGAGGAGCCCGATATGTTTACTGAGAAAACATCAAAGTTGCCACACGTTACTTCCTACTACCATTAAACCGTTTATGATTACGCAATAGAAACGTACCGAGGACAGAGAACAAAGAAGCAAACTGTACGCGCAATAAGCTTCGTATAACCTTATCACTAAAAACTATACACAACAAAGCGCATGGGAATTCAAGAATTAATTACATTAGGTCACGACGTCTGGCAACCCTGTTGCATTAAACATCGTGTGTTTTGCGAGCGTACATGAGAGCAGGCAACAAATGTGTTCAACAAAACGGAACACTATTCACCGCTCTGCATTATCACTTAGCTTCGCTATAAATATCGCGCCACGTTTCCAGCCTGTGTCCAGATGGGATGGTTTCATCGCTCGCGCATTCGCCGATCCACACGAAAACATTCGCACACGAGAGTTCGAGAGAAGAAAAAACAACACGCCGAATGGCTCAGTGATGTCATCTAATCGATTACTCGCATCGCGAGCGCTCATGACAGGAAACCGTCCCGTCCAGACAATGTCAACACCAACCGAATATTACAATCACGTAAATGTCAAAAGTAACATCCGGCGGACGGTCACGTGACTTACGTCAAACGTCGTCATCATCGCGTACTGATCCCTATCGTGCAGAAGCTTCACGCAGAACATGTTTGCGTCAAACACAACCGGCGAACCGAACACCACTTTTATTATCTTTTGACATTTACGAGTAACACGTTATCCATGCCGACCAACTAAGAATACACTGATGTAGGAAAAATTACAATCGTAAACATGACTCCGCCAAGGTACGGGACTGGACAGCGATCGCGCATCATTATATCACATGTTTAAATAGACTATTTATTTAAGAGACTTGTGTGTGCGCGGACGTCTCCGCCCCGACTCGACACTTGTTGTCGAGTGACGAGATGCTGAATGGTATGGTGATTCATTTATATTATAAATGAATCACTTCGCACCGCCTGCATAAATCGCTAGGCATTGTGATAGGAATATATGCGGTTAAAGGCATGAACAAGTCAGCTGTATGACGATTTAAAATTCTTGAAATCGCCGAGGGAGTGACCGATGGTAGGTGAATATCGTTCCAATTTATCGTCAGAACCATCAGGACGGCTGTTAAATGGTTTAATTCCTTACCATAAATCCCAATTATAGTTCGTTCGTCGGCGCTCTATAGCAAAATCAAGTTGAGTAAAACTAACTCTAGAATTTTCTTTTTCTTCTATCGATTCTACTGAATTATTTACGTTTACAATCACTATAAATTTCTAGTCAATATCTTGCGTTAGCATAAATATGTTTATAATTTAAAACGCATTGCTCTTATGTAAGGAATACAGAAATAAAAACAGTTGAAGACAACAACACACGTTAGTATAGCAACTTCTTTTTCTTTTTTAATATATAATCGTGATCTTTATATCTTCGATATAAAAACGTGCTTTTATAACAAACATATGTTCGAACGTTTGTTTCATGTTTCCCGTTGAAATAGTATATAAATAACATCAAGTTAATTTCGTTATAAAAATTTACATTAAAATAGGCAGATGATATTAAGTAGGTATTATATTTTTTTTTCATACTTTTCATTTATTACGACGGCATGTCAGACTTTTGTTAAAAACTCCGTTTAAATTGCACAATTGTCGCGGCATCCGCAAACTACTTAAGTTAACTACACATCCTGTCGGATGATACAAGTTAATTATAGCCCATATTTATACCGCCGCTTGTTTCAAAACCATTTCGCAATTAAACCAACATCCAAATTATTCACATAATTCTCTGTGCACACATTTCCTGACGAAGTAACAAACGTAAATGTTTCAATGCTTAGAAATAAAAACGATGTGAAGGTCGTGTTCAATTCTTACGTATGTCGTGTACGTAATAAACAAACCGCAAAACATATGAACAGAGTTGCATCAGATAAATCATCGCCCAATAAACTAGTCGCCTGAGGTCAGTTTTACTTCCTAGGTAATAATTTATTTTACAGTGTGTTCGTCGGTTACGAAGCAAAAACCTACGTATAAAGTTTACAATGTTACTTAGAGCTTTTGTTAAGTGATCAACGTTTTAACGGTGTTTTTCATACCGTTCTATTTTCCACAGGTCATTGTAGTCCGTACGTTGGGAACACTCGAGCAGCTGTACCCTAGATCAAAAATAGTGAATTGACTTTTAATACAGTAGACTAATTTTACAATCGAGAACAAACGATCGAGGTCTGATGTTTGTGCTTTTAGTCTATATGACTCTGTAAAGCTTCACCGAACTCCGAACCCGTGAAAATGCAATCTTTCCTTGTGTGTATATATGTTAGATAGACTCTAAATCTTTAGGATCTTGCATGAGGTGCGTGTGTTAATAAAAGATGGAGTTCGGTATGTGTAGATATTGTGTAGTAGAAGTTCGATACGCTAGAAGTATAGCTAGAAGAAAGATTCTTCTTCAGCATAGTGTCACAAAATGTTTAGCTATGCTCCCGACACCCGTATTTACGGTGGTAGAGCCGCGCAGAAACTCCTGTTGCTGCTAAATGAGCCGACTCGAACCGATAAGTACCACGACCTCACAGAAATTCAACAAAGTGGAAGTGTTTTAGCTTCCGAGTTTCGTATGGTGAGTGAGGTGGCCGTTGGCCCATCACCCTTCCTCCCCTTCTCTAAAATTCCCACCTTAAAAGCTGGCAACGCATTTGCAACTCCCATGTTGCAAATGTCCATGGGTAGCGGTGATCGATTACCACTAGTTGAACCGCCTGCTTATTTGCCACCTAATCCATTAAAAAAAACCATACGCATACGACAGTGTGTCACTTTGCTCAGTAATTCCTACGAGAACATGTTATTTACCCTCAGTCTTTATGTATAGTTTGAAACTACGTCCTTATTTAGTTTGATGGATATGGATGTTTCAGGAATGACATTAGCTTTTATTAAGCGATAACTCCTTATTTGCCTTCGTTGTCTGATTTTCCCTTTTGTACTATAGAAGGTGTATGACAAATAAATAAAGTTCACAAAGCCCGTACTAAGTCACACGCTTTTGGAGGGTGTATTGGCGTTTGAGATTTTCACTCATAAGCACCTACGCAATGCTCGGGATGACTCCGAGCATCGCATTCCATTACTCAGGTGTATTCGAAGATTGCACGACTCGTACAATCGGTTACCTACCTCGGGCAGCTTCGGCATCTTGTCAGTGTCGTGCGAGTGCATGTCGTAGTGGTGGGCAGAGCCGCGGCGCACGCTGAACCATCGGGCGAGGCGGCCTCCTCCCTCGTCGTCTGGCGGCGGGGCGGGTGGCGATGGGGTCTCCCGACCGCTGCGCCACCGCTCGCACAGCTCACGCGCACGGCTCAACGTGTTACGCAGCTGCCCGCTACTCCTGCACAAAGGCGAAGATTTAACTATAATAAATTGTAAAAGGCCAAGTGCACATTAACATAATGATATGTTTAGTGCTCTAAAAAAAGGGAACTGCTTAACGATTGAATGAACGGCTTAAAAATCTTTCTATTTCTACTGTGAACCTATATTAAAGCTGCTTCGTTACTTAAAAACTGATGTTTAGACTGTATATTTAGTCATTAACATTAAATTACGAAAACAGCAAGGCAAATTCTTCTAGGCAGCTAGTTCCGTAACTTTAAAGATAGAGGATGACGATCAAGCTCGAACTATAAGACCCTGGGAGCACATAATCTTTAGTTTTTCATTAATTTTTTCATTTAATTAACTCCTCTGTTCTCGTTTTTGGCAAGGTGAGACAAACCTTTTCGTTCGTAACCGGTTTGCGTCCAGGTATCTGCCGTACCAATAGAATGGCAATCGCGTTAAGAGCCTTCAAGCAGGAAGACCTCTGATTGTTTATGAGAAAAGGTGATATATGAGCAAAAAGGTATCTCTTATACATAGCTTTTACACCTACGCGTATGAAAAAGGTGATAACATAGTTGAGTGGATGTTAAGTTGTGACCGTCGTCTATGGACATCTGCAATGAAAGTGTAGGGCCAATCGTTTAACTAACCTGAATGTGATTGGATACTTCCCTCACCAGACCATTCGCCAAGCGATTATAATTACGGTTTTCTGTGAGGCCGTTACACTTTCCCAGACAAGGTGGTGTATATATACAGTAAAAAGTACTGCGTGGCTATACAAACATATGTATAATCAAATATATCAATATAATCAAATTTCAAGAATAGTTCACATAAACATAGTTTGCCATTTTCACAATTATAAAGAAGTCATAACACTAGTTAGGAGAATTGAATATTGACATTCTCACGTACATTAGTCTTAAGAGTGAAATAAATCTTAAACAACTAACCCTAGTATGGCTTTTTCTTTTTAGTTCTTCAGGATGGCACCATAATTAGCTATTCAAATTACTATTGCAATAGTGGTATATATCGTTAAAAACTATCGCTCAAGACTATCGTCATTGCTACACTGCAAATACAATTTAAAATAAAATTTATCCTTCATATATAAGGTCGTTTTTCATTTGCTTAAAGTATAAGTTGACTTTGTCAGAGACACGTCAGTTATCTCATAAAATTGCAAGAGCAGAGTTTCCCACAGTTAGCCATGGTTATTCGCAACATAATTATGTGTCATCGAACATCAATCGTTGTCATCGTGTAGTAAATAGATAATGCCATGGTTGCATTATCTGCTATTTTGTTTTGTGTTGTGTCAGTTTATTTATTGCATTGGTGCAAAGAAAGGTATTCTTTACGTATTACGGAGATTGGCATTACTGTTAAAACTAGTATTAGAAAGCGATTGATGAATATTAATGTTATCGAAAGCAAAAAGATGTTCTTACTGCTATATGGTTTCCCAATATAGAACACTTTATATTTCAGATTGAATACATATTATTCCTTATATGAATTTCTTTTAAACTTAACTTAAAATATTAAAATTAATAATGTGTAACACTAAATATATAAAATATTTTTTAAGAATAGTGCTATTGACTTAATTAAAGTAAATACGTATATACTATTCGTTTATAAACTTATTTAAAAATGTTTGCGTCAAACTGCTTTTCTTAGGGACCTTGGACCCGTATAATTAATTATGCAAGACACCCACATCAAACATCAAAAATAATCGTATAATCGGCAACATATTAAATACAACTGAAAAATATTGTTTTAATTTTTGAAAAGGTAGATTACAAAAATGGTAGGAAAATTCCTTACAGATTGACTTTTTAATTGTTTTGAACGCAAAATAATTGTTGAAATAGTTTTGGGTTACATTATATTTATCTAACATGTTCTTTGTTACAAGCATAAATCATGGTACATTATTACAATGTCAGGGACTGGAAAGACAAATAAATGGTCGTAATCACTACCATATCGCCAATCATAGTAGTACATCAATATAAATGTGACAATTATTTACGACTTGGTAGATAGCCTTACAAATTGGACCAATTGAGATTAATTCCGCGATCGGTAGGATGTGGGCAATTAGTAGACGCGGAAGAACTCCAATTATAGGGAGAAACAAATATCTAACAACTTTTAATTGGCGAAAGTTCAAATGGAAGCTCGTAGTAATTGGTATAAGGCTTTCGCACTTTCAGCTTTGTGAATGAAAATTATTTTTCAAAGGACAGTGGAGGTGTTGATAGTTTACAGCATCCTCTCATTAATTAATTTTTTTTAAATGCAATATAGAGACTATACTTGCTCATAACAATAAAAAAAACAAAACTCATTAGATCTGTAAAACTATATATAGGATGCTATATCTCTATACCTAGAAAGAGGGCGTTCTAAAAAAACTAGAAAGATTGGAATGAATGCTTGCAGTTGTATAACTGCCTTGCGATGAATGGTGCTCTTTTAGGCGGCATCAGAGGTACCATAGACGCACTGAAGTCCGGTGTATAGTAAAGGAAAACGTGATAAACTCTTGCTATCTCCTCATTTTGAAGAAAGGAATTGAAATTAAATAATTTCAGTATTTATATTTCATTAGTTTTTGGACATTTTGTATATTTCCTCGCATTGACTGCATTGTTAAGCTCGAATTTAGTTCGATGATAATTAGTTATTTAATTGATGGTGGCAATGGGGAAAGCAACCGTACTCAGACAACAATGAAATTGCTCGCTTTAGTTTAAAACGAGTGTAAGATACGTTTTTTCAGCGTTTCATGATCATCATCATTTAAGTGAATGTGTTCTTTATCAGAATTATTAAACTGTTAACTAAATTATTAAATGAAAAGCCGTTTGGAAAACGTAAATTTAGAAAACAAAAATTGAAATCGAAAAAGCCTTCACGAAAGCAAAAAAAAAATACGTGCATACGACACGGTATTCACAGATGTCAACATCGGAGCCTCGCTTGTAACGCATCGGTGTTGTCACCATAAAGAGGTATTAAGCTGAATTTTAAATTGAAAATAGTCGCCATTATGGAGAATACGATCACGCGGCCGATATAAATAGCGCGGCGATTTCGAGAGACGCAATGGTAATGGCCGGGCGATAAAACAAACGACATTTGTCGAAATGATCCACGTTAATAAAACGACAATGGAGCGATTACCTTACAAAATGCTCAACAAAGAAACGTCACAACAATAAACACATACATAACGCGCGAACATAATATGTTACGATATATTATTTTATATGTATGGCATTCGTATAACCAGTATGCATATCATGATGTATTTTATATGGATAAATGAAAATTAAATACAAGGTCAATCTTGACTGGCTCAGAATGCGCATACATTAATTATAAAATATTTACACTAAACAGAAATAACAGTCGTAAATAACCCGCGTATTAATTATTCATTACTATTCTCATATAAATGGCAACCCTAATATATTACCTATATTCTATTCGGTAAGGTGATGAGAGATAAAATGTTGCGTTGTGTGCGGTAAGCCCGCGAGACAACCTTTGTAATGCAATTTTATTATGAGATATCGGTTACGGTGCTGTAGACGCCGTGTTGCTATCTAAGAGCATGTAGATGTTGGAAGGCTTCTTTCGTCATAATTGCACACATTGTAACAATGTTTTGTTTTGTTGATTGATGTAATACGCTCTTTTGAAATAGACCTTAGTTATGTGCGAGGAGAATAAATTCATGTCAAACTGCAATCGCGTCATTCGATCTTCTCACATTCAATACGACCACGTTTTAATAGTTGCGAACAATTTATGTATAAAATAGAGCAGAGGCAGCGTTGGAGAAATATAAAATCATATCCATTTTGATTCTGTAGCATTTTGTCTATGTATTTTATTTCTATTTTCTCGCAATAAAAGAAGCTTTTGTCACTTTCAGAACAAATTTGGGCAGCTTAAAAAAATTGCGATTAATTGCTCGGTTGCAGTTTTGAAAAGGGAAAAATAATCAACAAAATAGATTGTTGTTGAATCCAGTTCGTAGAAACTAGCATTTTCAACAATTGGGTGATCCGATAAAGCTTTAGAGAGCCGCATAGGCAAAAAGCATCAACGTCAGTCAAGATAAGAGACGATTGTTGTTGAATGATCGGATTATTTTGTTATAGCTTACAAAAGGGGCAATCATCAA